>JAFMOC010000766.1:0-22500 GCA_019802505.1 Corydoras sp. C115 | reverse complement strand
AGACAGGGCAACTTAGATAGGGGCAATTTACCTTAAATCCAAATAAATGCTCTGAGGTTCAGTAAGACACTATGAGGGGTGTGTACCACTATCAGTGGTATATGTTTTGAGGTATAGTTAGACACTATGAGGGGTATGTAGGGGCACATGCTCTGAGGTATAGTTAGACACTATGAGGGGTATGTAGGGGCATTTGTTCTGAGGTATAGTTAGACACTATGAGGGGTATGTAGGGGCACTTGTTCTGAGGTATAGTTAGACACTATGAGGGGTATGTAGGGGCATTTGTTCTGAGGTATAGTTAGACACTATGAGGGGTGTGTAGGGGCACTTGTTCTGAGGTATAGTTAGACACTATGAGGGGTATGTAGGGGCACTTGTTCTGAGGTATAGTTAGACACTATGAGGGGTATGTAGGGGCACATGCTCTGAGGTAGAGTTAGACACTATGAGGGGTATGTAGGGGCACATGCTCTGAGGTATAGTTAGACACTATGAGGGGTATGTAGGGGCACTTCTTCTGAGGTATAGTTAGACACTATGAGTCTCATGCTGTGAGGTATAGTAAGACACTATGAGGGGTATGTAGGGGCACTTGTTCTGAGGTATAGTTAGACACTATGAGGGGTATGTAGGGGCATTTGTTCTGAGGTATATTTAGACACTATGAGTCTCATGCTCTGAGGTATAGTTAGACACTATGAGGGGTATGTAGGGGCACTTGTTCTGAGGTATAGTTAGAGACAATGAGTCTCATGCTCTGAGGTATAGTTAGACACTATGAGGGGTATGTAGGGGCACTTGTTCTGAGGTATAGTTAGACACTATGAGTCTCATGCTCTGAGGTATAGTTAGACACTATGAGGGGTATGTAGGGGCACATGTTCTGAGGTATAGTTAGACACTATGAGGGGTATGTAGGGGCACTTGTTCTGAGGTATAGTTAGACACTATGAGGGGTATGTAGGGGCACTTGTTCTGAGGTATAATTAGAGACAATGAGTCTCTTGTTCTGAGGTATAGTTAGACACTATGAGTCTCATGCTCTGAGGTATTGTTAGACACTATGAGTCTCATGCTCTGAGGTATTGTTAGACACTATGAGGGGTATGTAGGGGCACATGCTCTGAGGTATAGTTAGACACTATGAGGGGTATGTAGGGGCACATGCTCTGAGGTATAGTTAGACACTATGAGTCTCATGCTCTGAGGTATTGTTAGACACTATGAGGGGTATGTAGGGGCACATGCTCTGAGGTATAGTTAGACACTATGAGGGGTATGTAGGGGCACTTGTTCTGAGGTATAGTTAGACACTATGAGGGGTATGTAGGGGCACATGCTCTGAGGTATAGTTAGACACTGAGTCTCATGCTCTGAGGTATAGTTAGACACTATGAGGGGTATGTAGGGGCACTTGTTCTGAGGTATAGTTAGACACTATGAGGGGTATGTAGGGGCACTTGTTCTGAGGTATAGTTAGACACTATGAGTCTCATGCTCTGAGGTATATTTAGACACTATGAGTCTCATGTTTTGAGGTATAGTTAGACACTATGAGGGGTATGTAGGGGCCCATGCTCTGAGGTATAGTTAACCTGTATGACGGGTATATAGGGGCCCATGCTCTCAGGTATAGTTAACCTCTATGAGGGGTATGTAGGGGCCCATGCTCTGAGGTATAGTTAACCTCTATGAGGGGTATATAGGGGCCCATGCTCTCAGGTATAGTTAACCTCTATGAGGGGTATGTAGGGGCCCATGCTCTGAGGTATAGTTAGACACTATGAGGGGTATGTAGGGGCCCATGCTCTGAGGTATAGTTAACCTGTATGAGGGGTATGTAGGGGCCCATGCTCTGAGGTATAGTTAACCTGTATGAGGGGTATGTAGGGGCCCATGCTCTGAGGTATAGTTAACCTGTATGAGGGGTATGTAGGGGCCCATGCTCTGAGGTATAGTTAGACACTATGAGGGGTATGTAGGGGCCAATGCTCTGAGGTATAGTTAGACACTATGAGTCTCATGCTCTGAGGTATAGTTAACCTCTATGAGGGGTACATAGGGGCCCATGCTCTCGGTTATAGTTAACCTCTATGAGGGGTATGTAGGGGCCCATGCTCTGAGGTATAGTTAACCACTATGAGGGGTATATAGGGGCCCATGCTCTGAGGTATAGTTAGACACTATGAGGGGTATGTAGGGGCCCATGCTCTGAGGTATAGTTAACCTGTATGAGGGGTATGTAGGGGCCCATGCTCTGAGGTATAGTTAACCTGTATGAGGGGTATGTAGGGGCCCATGCTCTGAGGTATAGTTAGACACTATGAGGGGTATGTAGGGGCCAATGCTCTGAGGTATAGTTGGACACTATGAGGGGTATGTAGGGGCCCATGCTCTGAGGTATAGTTAACCTCTATGAGGGGTATGTCGGGCCCATGCTCTGAGGTATAGTTGGACACTATGAGGGGTATGTAGGGGCCCATGCTCTGAGGTATAGTTAACCTCTATGAGGGGTATGTAGGGACCCATGCTCTGAGGTAATTTATTTGGCTTTCGTTACACTCGTCGCTGATTTGCTGGCTCCTTTAAGGTTGTGCGCCGTTTTGTGAAATCATCGACTCCCCTCAAGCGCAGTTTAAAACTCCCACAATCAGGAGCTTTAGCTTATTAGATAACTTGGAGAAATTACAGGAAATGTTTCATTGGAAGCAAATTATGTATGTACAGAAAATCTGCTGGCAAAATTGCACCTGACTGCTGTGAACAAAATTGTTATTACAGGCTCGGCAGCGAGACGGAGCTCAGGAACACGTCCTTTCACGTCGTTTTTATCTCCTAAACACACACTGCACCTGCATTTAACAAAGAAACTCGTTATACCATACTATAGCTTAAAATACCCCCCCGACTTACAACCTACTGCAAGTAAGGGCTTTCAATCCCCGTACTCTTCATTCCTGCCCTCGCTCTTACAGGATGGGAAGTGAATATGAACTCATTATGTCACGTACAAAATCATACAGAGCAGCTCTATAATTCCGACTTCTTTTATTTGGACGGCGACTCGGTTCTTTTTTTTTTTTTTTTTTTTTTTTTAAATAAAAAAAAATAATAAATGAAATAAAAAAAGGGTGGCTTAGTGGTTGGCACGTTCGCCTCTGAGCACTAGGGATTCCCGGTTCGAATCCCCACCTTGGTGGAGTTTCCATGTTCTCCCCGTGTCCGCGTGGGTTTCCTCCGGGTTCTCCGGTTTCCTCCCACAGTCCAAAAACATGGATCAAGGTTAGAGACATGTCAGACGCGCGGCGGCCGAAGGGCCGGGATACTGCGTTCTGACCGTCCAGCTCGTCCTGTGCGCCGGGTGACGTGGCCATGGGGGTTCCGAGTTGGAAAGTTTGCATGTTCTCCTCGTGTCTGTGTGGGATTTCACAAATATGATCGTCCAAAGTGGGCGTCACGGTAGCTTAGTGGTTGGCATGTTCTCCTCTCAGCGGTTCGAATCCCAATCTTGGTGGAGTTTCCATGTTCGCCCCGTGTCCGCGTGGGTTTCCTCCGGGTTCTCCGGTTTCCTCCCACAGTCCAAAAACGTGGATCAAGTCAATTGAGTTCTGCAAATTGACCCCTATAGAGTGTGTGTGAGTGAGTGTGTGTGTGCCCAGCGATAGATTGGCGCCCTGTCCTGGGTGTATCTGCCCAGCGCCTGAAACGTTCTCCCCTTGATGGGCATGGGGAACCCCACCACGACCCTAATAGAGGATAAAGCGGGAGATAATGAATGAATAAAAAATAATAATTAATTAAAAAAAGACAGCGACTCGGTTCTGTTCTATAAAAAAAAAAAAAAAATCCCAGCTGTAGTTTTTAACCTTCAGCTACAATCTGTCTTCAAACAGCTGGCTGTCCATCCGGAAACCCGGACACATTCTGCATCTGTGAAATTCCAGCAGCCAAGATACTCATACAGATGTGCGCCACATCTGGCTAAGCTATGGCACTGCAAGCCCACTGCATGGCACTAAAGGTGGTCCTTATAGGAAAACATTATAATGGCCCACTTGTCCCAAAACGCACCAGCCTGGACACTATGTGAGCCATATTCCATCCATCCATTGTCTTCCGCTTTTTCCTCTAGTAGGGTCGCGTGGGGTTCCCCATGCCCATCCAGAGTAGAACGTTTCGGGCGCTGGGCAGATACACCCAGGATAGGGCACCAATCTATCACTGGACGCACACTCACTCACACAGATACACTCCATATGGGGCAATTTGGAGAGTTCAATTGACCATGATCCATGTTTTTGGACTGTGGGAGGAAACCGGAGAACCCGGAGGAAACCCACGCGGACACGGGGAGAACATGGAAACTCTACCCAGATTGGGATTCGAACCTGGATCTCCAACGTTTAGAGATGGATGTGCTGACCACTACACCTCCATGCTGCGCCACATATTATTATTATAATTATCTATCCATTATCTTCCGCTTTATCCTCTATTAGGGTCGCGAGGGGTTCCACATGCCCATCCAGGGGAGAACGTTTCGGGCGCTGGGCAGATACACCCAGGACAGGGCACCAATCTATCGTTGGGTACACACTCACTCACACAGGCACACTCTATATGGGGCAATTTGGAGAACTCAATTGACTTGATCCATGTTTTTGGACTGTGGGAGGAAACCGGAGAACATGGAGGAAACCCACACGGACACGGGGAGAACATGGAAACTCCACCCAGATGGGGATTCAAACCTGGAATCCCTAGTGCTGAGAGGAGAACATTATTATTATTATTATTATTATTATTGTCATCATTATTATTATTAAAACATTTGCAAATGCTATTTCACCCTCTTCCCGTTATCCAATTAAGCTTTGCACAATTGTTCATCGTCGATGACAACACACGTCGATGACTCAATTAAAAAAATCACTAATTCATTGACTAATTAGTGGTAATTAATTAATTTTGTTTTCTAGGAATAAATTGCCCATTTTCTACTAACTGTTATACTTCACCAGCAGAATTAATTAAGAATAAAGTCATTTAACAGGATATAGCGGAGGTTTTTAAAAACGAATTGTTTAATATTTCGCTTGTTGTTATTATTATTATTATTATTATTAATCCAACAGGTCACGGCAATACCTTTTTTTTTCCCTCTCACATGGAAGCAGCACAAAGCGGCGCAATGCAACAACAGAAGTCAGAGCTCCTGCCTCATAGCAACAAGGTCCTGTGATTTTTCAGCAACACTCTCTCACTTCAACAGCTTCAAAAACCCACAGACTTAAAAACTAAAGGTGTTTTCAAAAAGAAATCTGAGCTGCAGGTTTCGCTTCATTTTTTTTCAGCGTGTACGCAGCAAAATGTGCTGGAGCATCGAACCCAGGACAGAATTTAGATCTTACAGAACCAAACGTTCTCCTAGACAACATAAATAATCGCATGACTGACAAAATAGCAAAGAGATCTCATATATATATATACAGTATATATATATATATATATATATATATATATATACATACAAGGGTGGTATGGTGGCTTAGTGGTTTGCATGTTCTCCTTTCAGTACTAGGGATTCCCGGTTCAAATCCCAATCTGGGTGGAGTTTCCATGTTCTCCCCGTTTCCGCGTGGGTTTCCTCCGGGTTCTCCGGTTTCCTCCCACAGTCCAAAAAAAGGGATCAAGTCAATTGAGTTCTCCAAATTGCCCCATATAGAGTGTGTCTGTGTGAGTGAGTGTGTGTCCAGTGATAGATTGGCGTCCTGACCTGGGTGTATCTGCCCAGCGCCCGAAACGGCATGGGGGGCATAGGCATGGACATAGGGAGGGGGGGGGCAAGGGGAACCCCCCCGTGGCATGGGCATGGGCAGGCATGGGGCATGGGGGGGGGTATGGGGAACCTCTCCGCGACCCTAATATAGGATAAAACGGAAGATAATGGATGGATATATATATTATATATATACATACTATATCCATCCATTATCTTCCGCTTTATCCTCTACTAGGGTCACGGGGGGGGTTCCCCATGCCCATGGATCAAGATCAATTGAATTCTCCAAATTGCCCCATATATAGTGTGTTTGTGTGAGTGAGTGTGTGTCCAGTGATAGATTGGTGTCCTGTCCTGGGTGTATCTGCCCAGCGCCTGAAACGTTCTCCACTGGATGGGCATGGGGAACCCCCCCATGTCTCTAGTAGAGGATAAAGCGGAAGATAATGGATGGATGGATGGATGGTCTCTGTGGTTCCTCCTGGACAACAGTGGCATCAAATGTAAAGGCTTTAGTATAATTGTCTCGAATGTGTCTCTGGAAATAAAGACCTCAGTTCCACACAGGTCTCCTCTTGAGTTTTAATAGGTATCTTGTTTATTGAAGACAGGAGTCTCATTATGAACTCAACCATTTATCTTTTGGAGATAAGAAGCTGTCTGGTCCTGATGCTGCGGAGGACTTCTTAGTTGCTGAACATCTAACAGAGGGGTGTGGTAGCTCAGTGGTTGGGGTGTGGGGCTATTAATCTAAAGGTGAAGGGTTAAAATCCCAAGGACAATGAAGTTACCAATGTTGGCCCTTGAGCAAGGGCCCTAACCCTCATTGCTTTGACCCCAACCATCAAGTTAGTGCACTTGTAATATGAACTATACCCTCATCATATAACCCTCATCTGGTCCAAACCACCTCCACCTCTCACACCGCTAAACGCATTGGGCATCATTAATTCATGCGGCTCACTTTAGATAAGACCTCAAAACCAGAACCCCAAACCCAGGGTGCTTTGGGATTACGCCCAGACAGCGAAGAGCAAAAAACACACACACACACACACACGCCTACGCACACAACACAAACACACACTGAGGTTACCAACCCACTTTATTTACAGCGTTAGGATTTGCCCCAGACACAGATTTGGTGGGTTTGGGTCCTGAGTGCCACCGTCTTAATTTCATGGGGTTGTTGCCTCAAGGGAGGATAATCCGCGCCGGTGACCTTGGTAAAATTCCACTTAAAAAATCCACACAATCATGAGCTTGCTAAAAAAAAAAAAAAAAAAAAAAAAAAAAAAACATCGACCTGCCGTTTCTGTAGCTTTATAGATAATTTAATGGAATTACAGAGAATAATGTTCCATTGGCTACAAATGATGCATGTACCTTAAATCTGCAGGGATTGTGGACCTCACTGCACTAAATGAGAATTGTTATTACAGGCTTTGCAGATAACAGTGGCTCAGGGACTCCTCCTTTCACTCCATTTTTATCTCCTGATTACACAGTGCTCCTTGCTCAGCATTCGGCGAGGAAAAGAAACTCGCCCGGCGTCTTAAAAAACTCGGAATATGTGGAACGTTACAGCAATGAATAAATAAAAGAGTAAAACTTTCGATTTTCGTTCATTCATTAACTCCCGCTTTATCCTCTATTAGGGTCGCGGTGGGGTTCCCCATGCCCATCCAGGGGAGAACGTCTCGGGCGCTGGGCAGATAGACCCAGGACAGGGCGCCAATCCATCGCTGGGCACACACTCACTCACACACACACACTCTATATGGGGCAATTTTGAGAATTCATGACTTGATCCATGTTTTTGGACTGTGGGAGGAAACCGGAGAACCCGGAGGAAACCCACGCGGACACGGGAAGAACATGGAAACTCCACCCAGATGGGGATTCGAACCGGGAATCCCTAGAGCTGAGAGGAGAACATGCCAAACACTAAGCCACCGTGCCACTATATATTCATTCATTCCTTCCTTCATTATCTTCCGCTTTATCCTCTATTAGGGTCGCGGTGGGGTTCCCCATGCCCATCCACGGGAGAACGTCTCGGGCGCTGGGCAGATACACCCAGGACAGAATGCCAATCCATCGCTGGGCACACACTCACTCACACAGACACACTCTATATGGGGCAATTTGGAGAAGTCAATAGACTTGATCCATGTTTTTGGACTGTGGGAGGAAACCGGAGAACCCGGAGGAAACCCACGCGGACACGGGGAGAACATGGAAACTCCACCCAGATGGGGATTCGAACCGGGAATCCCTAGCGCTGAGAGGAGAACGTGCCAACCACTAAGCCACTGTGCCGCCAAACTTTCGATTTGTGGTATTTAAATGTGAAGACATGGATTAATGAACTGATCATCAGGAGTTTTCGGTGTGTGTGTGTGTGTGTGTGTGTGTGTGTGTGTGGATTCGTTCACTTGTTCCCATTAGAGGTCGAAACAGCAGGGAAGCTCAGCGTATTTGACTTGGCATGTTGTTTTTTCTTTATACCAGATGTCCCGCCTGATGCAACCCTCCTATGTTCCACTCTTTTTGACTCACATGAGAAAAGACACTCAGACCTGAGGAACCGAAAGAAAAGACCTGTTCCACCTGTAGAGAGTCTAAGAAAAAGAGTCTAAGAAAAACCTGTATATATATATATATAAAAAACTCCATCCATCCATTATATTATGCTTTATCCTTTACTAGGGTCACCCAGGACAGGACGCCAATCTATCGCTGGGCACACACTCACTCACACACACACACTCTATATGGGGCAATTTGGAGAATTCAATTGACTTGATCCATGTTTTTGGACTGTGGGAGGAAACCGGAGAACCCGGAGGAAACCCACACGGACACGGGGAGAACATGGAAACTCCACCCAGATGGAACCTGTAATCCCTAGAGCTGAGAGGAGAACATGCTAAACTATACATATATGGCACCATGACTGTCCATATATATATGAGTTTCAATGTTCTCCCCGTGTCCGCGTGGGTTTCCTCCGGGTTCTCCGGTTTCCTCCCACAGTCCAAAAACATGGATCAATGTCAATTGAGTTCTCCAAATTGCCCCATATAGAGTGTGTCTGTGTGAGTGAGTGTGTGTCCAGTGATAGATTGGCGCCCTGTCCTGGGTGTATCTGCCCAGCGCCCGAGACGTTCTCCCCCACCCCCCCCCCCCCCGCGACCCTAATAGAGGATAAAGCGGGAGATAATTAATGAATGAATATATAGTGGCACGGTGGCTTAGTGTTTGGTATGTTCTCCTCTCAGCACTAGGGATTCTCAGTTCGAATCCCCATCTGGGTGGAGTTTCCATGTTCTCCCCGTGTCCGCGTGGGTTTCCTCCGGGTTCTCCGGTTTCCTCCCACAGTCCAAAAACATGGATCAAGTCAATTGAATTCTCCAAATTGCCCCATATAGAGTGTGTTTGTGTGAGTGAGTGAGTGTGTGTTCAGCGATAGATTGCCCCCCTGTCCTGGGTGTATCTGCCCAGCGCTCGAAACGTTCTCCCCTGGATGGGCATGTATATATATATATATATATATATTAGGTTTTTCTTAGACTCCCAGCAGGTGGATCTTAGTTTTAATTCCCAGTAGACCTCACAGGTCTGCACACACACACACACACACACACACACACACACACACACACACACACACACATTATATATATATATAACTATATGTGTGCAGGAGATATTAGACTCTCGTCATTAGTAAAAGGTGGTTGATGTAAACGCTGAGAGGTGAAGATCATGTGATGGTGTCGTGTTTTGAAGCTCAGTGAATCAGATCCTCCGCCTGTCGGTTCAGCACATGTCCCTCAAGGTTGCAGCGAGGTGATGCAGGGCAGGTTCCTGTGGTTACCATGGTTACAAGCTTGAGTCTTAAACGTCTGTGGGCCGACCACACAATCACTGGACTGATTGCCCCCCTCCAGAGACTGCAACGTCCCAACGCTTACACTCTCCTTCCGTCTTTATCGCACAGCTAACGGCGCTCGGCTACCGTATCCGGTTTCTAAGCTTGCTGGGTTCTGTGGGTCCACCAATCCGCGAGTGCACCACCACTCTGCGAGCGCACCACCAATCCGCGAGTGCACCACCAATCCGCGAGTGCACCACCAATACGCGAGTGCACCACCAATCCGCGAGTGCACCATCAATACGCGAGTGCACCACCAATCCACGAGTGCACCACCAATCTGTGAGTGCACCACCAATCCACAAGTGCACCACCACTCTGCGAATGCACCACCACTCTGTGAGTGCACCACCAATCCACAAGTGCACCACCACACTGCGAGTGCACCACCAATCCACAAGTGCACCACCACTCTGCGAGTTCACCACCACACCGCAAGTGCACCACCAATCCGCAAGTGCACCACCAAGCCACGAGTGCACTACTACTACGCAAGTGCACCACCAATTCACGAGTGCACCACCACTCTGCGAGTGCACCACCAATCCGCAAGTGCACCATCAATCCGCAAGTGCACCACCACTCTGCGAGTGCACCACCAATCCGCGAGTGCACCATCACTCTGCGAGTGCACCACCACTCTGCGAGTGCACCATCACTCTGCGAGTGCACCACCACTCTTCAAGTGCACCACAAATCCACGAGTGCACCACCACTCCACGAATGCACCACCACTCTGCGAATGCCCCACCACTCTGCGAGTGCACCACCAATCCGCGAGTGCACCACCACCACAAAGCGGGCCATGAGTAGTAGTTGCTGATCCTCATCTGAGAAATGTCCATGCTTGCTCCTTATTGGTGCAAGTCTTACAACTCGTCGTTGCTGTGAGTTGCTGTGAGGGCTCCCTCTAGTGTCACCTCACATTTGGCGCATCGGATCGGTAAGCACCTCCATCCATCCATCTGTCCATTATCTTCTGCTTTATTCTCTATTAGGGTCGGGGGGGGGGGCGTTCCCCATGCCCATGCCCATGAGAACCTTTCAGGCACTGGACAGTGCGCCAATCTATCGTCAGGCATACACTCACACACACACACACACACACACACACACTCTATATGGGGCAATTTGGAGAATTCAATTGACCTTGATCCATGTTTTTGGACTGTGGGAGCAAACCGGAGAACCCGGAGAAAACCCATGTGGACATGGGGAGAACATGGAAACTCCACCCAGATTGGGATTCGAACCGGGAATCCCTAGAGCTGAGAGGAGAACATGCCAACCACTAAAGCCACCATGCCGCCCGCCTCAGACATACAACCACACTCTATATGGGGCAATTTAGAGAATTCAATCGACCTTGATCCATGTTTTTGGACTGTGGGAGCAAACCGGAGAACCCGGAGGAAACCCATGTGGACACGGGGAGAACATGGAACCTCCACCCAGATTGGGATTCGAACCGCGAATACCCAGCGCTGAAAGAAGAACATGCCAACCACTAAAGCCACCGTGCCAGCCCCCCTCTTTTGCTTTCGTTTTTTATATTTAGTGCCTGTAGGGGGCGCATGCTGTTTACAGTAGACGTCATTGCACGCACTCGGTAGTAGGAACAGCCATGTTTGGCGTTGTGAGGGTTATCTGAGGTACCCTCAGACTATTTGAAGCCACGATGTGTTACGTAATGCCTCTGAATGTCTCTCCCAAATAAAATGTCATTAAAAAAAAGAATGGAATATTATTCAAATAGAACGTCTCACTTCTTCAAACCGAAGAATAAATCCATCCAGCAGCTGGAGAGGGCGGTAATAAAGCGTCAGGAGATCAGGTGGAGGGCTCGGGAAGTGGAGGAACCTCAGGGATGCTTTAAAAGCCGTGGCTTCGACACCATCGCGGTTCGGCGGCGTTTTCCCACATCTCATTAATTTCCACACAGAAGTCTGCGGCGAGCTAACGACAGTCAGCACGACGGCGGAGCCGCGGCCGAGACACCCGACTCATTCAGAAGGTCCAGGGCGGGAGCTGTTCCAAACGTTCATTAAGATCAGGAACCCAGCACTCGCTGTACTCCTGAAATGATGTTCTAAAGGGGGAGGCAGTAGGGAACTAGGTAGGTAAGTAGTGTAGGTAGGGGTTTCTTTTGTGGTGGTGCCAATTTGGTGTCTTCAGATCTTCATCCATGGTTCTGCACTATGACGATTACTGAATAGAACCATGATTTTTATTGGACTGGCGGTCCTGCAGGACGTCCTCAATGGACTTATATAGTCCTCAATTGTTAAATACGGGTCACATGATCACCACACAATCTGTACATGGCTGTCCAACACTGAAATGATGTTCTAAAGGGGAGGCAGTAGGTAAGTAGGGTGGTAAGTGGGGAGGTAAGTAGGGAGGTAGGGGTTTCTTTTGTGGTGGTGCCAATTTTGTGTCTTCAGTTCTTCATCCATGGTTCTGCACTATGACGATTACTGAATAGAACCATGATTTTTATTGGACTGGCGGTCCTGCAGGACGTCCTCAATGGACTTATATAGTCCTCAATTGTTAAATACGGGTCACATGATCACCACACAATCTGTACATGGCTGTCTTTGGTCCTCACAAGGTTAAGTAGGGGGGTAGGGGTTTCTTTTGTGGTGGTGCCAATTTGGTGTCATCAGATCTTCAACCATGCGGCTTTGACGATAACCGAATAGAACCATGATTTCTAGTGGACTGGCGGTCCTGCAGGACGTCCTCAATGGACTTATATAGTTCTCAATTGTTAAATACGGGTCACATGATCACCACACAATCTGTACATGGCTGTCCTACACTGAAATGATGTTCTAAGTGGGAGGCAGTAGGGAACTAGGTAGGTAAGTATGTAGGTAGGGGTTTCTTTTGTGGTGGTGCCAATTTGGTGTCTTCAGTTCTTCATCCATGGTTCTGCACTATGACAATTACTGAATAGAACCATTGATTTTTATTGGACTGGTGGTCCTGCAGGACCACCAGTCGGGTCACATGATCACCACACAATCTGTACATAGCTGTCCTACACTGTTGATGCTCCCCCCCCCCCCCCCCCCGCTCAAGGAGGATGAGTGCCCCACTGAGTCTTGGTCCTCACAAGGTTAAATAGGTAGGTAGGGGTTTCTTTTGTGGTGGTGCCAATTTGGTGTCTTCAGTTCTTGCATCCATGGGGGTTCTGCACTATGAAACTGGATTACTGAACTAGAAAAACCATGATTTTTAATGGACTGGCGGTTACTTGCGGACGTCCTCAATGGACTTATAAGTAGTTTTTTCAATTAGTTAAATACAGGTCACATGATCACCACACCAATCTGTACATGGCTGTCCTACACTGAAATGATGTTCTAAGGGGGAGGCAGTAGGATAACAGGTAAGTAGGGTGGTAAGTGGGGAGGTAAGTTAGGATATTGGTAGGGTTGTCTTTTTTTGGTGGTGCCAATTTGGTGTATTCAGATCTTCATCCATGGTTCTGCACTGTGGTGACGATAACTCGAATAGAACCATGATTTCTATTGGACAGCTGGCGGTCCTGTCAGGACGTCCTCAAACCACAGACTTATATAGTCCTCAATTGTTAAATACGGGTCACATGATCACCACACAATCTGTACATGGCTGTCCTACACTGTTGATGCTAAACCCCCACCCCCCCCTCAAGGAGGATGAGTCTCCCACTGAGCCGCGGTCCTCACAAGGTTTCTTCCTTAAGATAACAACACAACAGGGAGTTTTGTCTTGCCGCTGTCGCTTCGGCTTGCTCTTTGGGGGTTTAAAGGCTTATAAAACTGCACTATGATGTACTACGGTAAAACGCAGTACGTAAATAAATCAATTACTTAACCGTAGGTAGGTATGTAAGTAGGTAGGTAGTTAAGTACTTAGGTAAGTAAAAAAGTAGATGGCTAGGCAGATGGGTAGGTAAATAGATAGTAAGATTGGTAAAAAGGTAAACAGATAAGTCGGTAGGGAGGTAATTTATATATTAGGTCATAGATTGTCCTCATTTTTCTGCCCATCACATGGGGTGGTGTATGTGCAGGTGTGTGTTTCGGCGTGGTGGAGATAACTCTGCAGACGGCGGAGCTGAAGTCAATAAACAGCTTCCGAACCTCAGCGTGCAAACACAGATATAAAATAAATCTAGTGCAGCGGAGTCGATACATCACGTTATGTAAGCAGGAGTATTACAGGAGGAGAGCGTCGGCTGTTCCTGACAGCGCGCAGAGTCAGCAGAATTCTAAAGCATCCATTACTGGATTTGTTGCATATTTGTTGTATAATTTTGTATATTTGTTGTATATTTGTTGTATATTTGTTTTATATTTGTTGTATAATTTTGTATATTTGTTGTATATTTGTTGTGTAATTGTTGTATATTTGTTTTATATTTGTTGTATAATTGTTGTATATTTGTTGTATATTTGTTGTGTAATTGTTGTATATTTGTTGTATAATTGTTGTATATTTGTTGTTTAATTGTTGTATATTTGTTGTATAATTGTTGTATATTTGTTGTATATTTGTTGTATAATTGTTGTATAATTGTTGTATATTTGTTGTATAATTGTTGTATATTTGTTGTATATTTGTTGTATATTTGTTGTATATTTGTTGTGTAATTGTTGTATATTTGTTGTATATTGTTGTGTGATTTGTTGTATGTGATGTGTGGTTGTATGTGTTTGTTGTATAATTGTTGTATATTTGTGTGTATAATGTGTGTGTATAAAGTGTTGTGTATATTTGTGATGTGTGTTGTATATTTGTTGTATATGATTGTTGTATACACACACAGTGTTGTATAATTGTGTGTGATATTTGTTGTAGATGTTGTTGTGTCACCTTATTTGTTGTGTATTGTTGTGTATAATTGTTGTATATTTGTTGTATAATTGTTGTATATTTTTTGTATAATTGTTGTATAATTTTTGTATATTTGTTGTATATTTGTTGTATATTTGTTGTATAATTGTTGTATAATTGTTGTATATTTGTTGTGTAATTGTTGTATATTTTTTGTATATTTGTTGTATAATTGTTGTATAATTTTTGTATATTTGTTGTATATTTGTGCTGTGAGTGTGATGTGTGTATGTGATGTGTGATGACTGTCTATGTTGTGTGTGATGTGTGTCTGTGATGTGAGTGTGATATGTGTGTGTGATGTGTGTATGTGATGTGTGATGACTGTCTATGTTGTGTGTGATGTGTGTATGTGATGTGAGTGTGATATGTGTGTGTGATGTGTGAAGACTGTCTATGTTGTGTGTGTGTGTGTATGTGTTGTGTGTGTGATGTGATGTGTGTGTGTGTGATGTGTGTGTGTGTGATGTGATGTGTGATGTGTGTGTGTCTATGTTGTGTGTGTGATGTGTGATGTGTGTGTGTGTATGTGTGTGTGTGTGATGTGTGTCTATGTTGTGTGTGTGATGTGTGATGTGTGATGTGTGTGTGTGTGTGTGTGTGTGTGTGTGTGTGTGTGTGTGTGTGTGTGTGTGATGTGTGTCTATGTTGTGTGTGTGATGTGTGTGTGTGTGTGTGTGTGTGTGTGTGTGTGTGTGTGTGTGTGTGTGATGTGTGTCTATGTTGTGTGTGTGATGTGTGTGTGTGTGTGTGTGTGTGTGTGTGTGTGTGTGTATCAGTGTGTTTTTGTAATTGTAAGGTTTTCTTGCAGACAGACTGTAAAGCCTTTCTTTGTATAAATGGGTTGCCAGATAACAAATCATTCTGGCCCAGATCCCCCAATTTCATCCACATGGATCGATGACCCGGGTGAAGCTGCACACAGCAGGGTCCGGCAGCGGTCAGAAGTGGGTCAGATGTAGAGAGCACTCTCCAATCTGGGACTTATCATGTGACCTATGGTCCACATGCAGGTAGCAGCACCATGTGTCTGCCAAACGCGGCTCTGACGTGTGATCCGATCATGTCTTTGGACTGTGGGAGGAAACCGAGAACCCGGAGGAACCCCACGCGGACACGGGGAGAACATGCAAACTCCAGGTCTTAATACAACGCGTTAATGTCCTGGTGATCTGGAGCGCTTAGTGATGTCATAATTCCTCTCACTCGTATCAACAGACCTGATCATGTCTTTGGACTGTGGGAGGAAACCGGAGAACCCGGAGGAACCCCACGCGGACACGGGGAGAACATGCAAACTCCAAGTCTTAATACAACGCGTTAATGTCCTGGTGATCTGGAGTGCTTAGAGATGTCATAATTCCTCTCACTCATATCAACAGACCTGATCATGTCTTTGGACTGTGGGAGGAAACCGGAGAACCCGGAGGAACCCCACGCGGACACGGGGAGAACATGCAAACTCCAAGTCTTAATACAACGCGTTAATGTCCTGGTGATCTGGAGTGCTTAGTGATGTCATAATTCCTCTCACTCGTATCAACAGACCTGATCCTGTCTTCGGACGGTGGGAGGAAACCAGAGAACCCGGAGGAACCCCACGCGGACACGGGGAGAACATGCAAACTCCAAGTCTTAATACAACGCGTTAATGTCCTGGTGATCTGGCGCGCTTAGTGATGTCATAATTCCTCTCACTCGTATCAACAGACCTGATCATGTCTTTGGACTGTGGGAGGAAACCGAAGAACCCGGAGGAACCCCACGCGGACACGGGGAGAACATGCAAACTCCAGGTCTTAATACAACGCGTTAATGTCCTGGTGATCTGGCGCGCTTAGTGATGTCATAATTCCTCTCACTCGTATCAACAGACCTGATCATGTCTTTGGACGGTGGGAGGAAACCGGAGAACCCGGAGGAACCCCACGCGGACACGGGGAGAACATGCAAACTCCAAGTCTTAATACAACGCGTTAATGTCCTGGTGATCTGGAGCGCTTAGTGATGTCATAATTCCTCTCACTCGTATCAACAGACCTGATCATGTCTTTGGACGGTGGGAGGAAACCGGAGAACCCGGAGGAACCCCACGCGGACACGGGGAGAACATGCAAACTAACGTTAATATCCTGGTGATCTGGATGACCTGGTGATGTCCTGGTGCCCATCCAGGGGAGAACGTTTCGGGCGCTGGGCAGATACACCCAGGACAGGGGGGCAATCTATCACTGGGCACTCACTCACACAGACACACTCTATATGGGGCAATTTGGAGACTTCAATTGAGATTGATCCATGTTTTTGGACTGGGGGAGGAAACCGGAGAACCCGGAGGAACCTCACGCGGACACGGGGAGAACATGCAAACTAGAGTTAATGTCCTGGTGATCTGGAGCGAATAGTGATGTCATAATTCCTCTCTCACTCGTATCAACAGACCTGAGATTCATTCATCTTCATTTCAAGGTGAAGAAACGGAGGAATCGGAAGGCGGAGCAAGCGGACGGACATGGGACGTGTTCCGGACGTGTTCCGGATGTGTCTCAGATCAGAACGTGCTCTATAAATAGACGTAGGTGATGATGTCACAGGGTCCGGGGTACATGCCGGTGAACGGGTGCATGCTGGACCCAAGCACACCCATCCATCCATCCATTATCTTCCACTTTATCCTCTACTGGGGGGGGGGGGGGGGGGTTCCCCATGCCCATCCAGTGGAGAACGTTTCGGGTGTTGGGCAGATACACCCAGGACAGGACGCCAATCTATCACTGGACACACACTCACTCACACAGACACACTCTATATGGGGCAATTTGGAGAATTCAATTGACTTAATCCATGTTTTTGGACTGTGGGAGGAAACCGGAGAACCCGGAGGAACCTCACGTGGACACGGGGAGAACATGCAAACTAGCGTTAATGTCCTGGTGATCTGGAGCGAGTGAAAGTCTCTCGCGATTCAGACCATCACGATTCGGAAATGCTGACAGTGAGGGAGAACCCGGAGAGTGAAGCCAGAAGACAGGGATGAAAGAGACGCATACGATTACCGGCGTCCCCGTCTTTAGAACGCGACGGTGAGACAGACAGAGAGACCGCGCGAAGACAGACGGGAAGACAACAAAGACGAAGACGAGACAGTGAGCAGATGCTTTATGGGTTCTACATGAAAGAAGCGGAGTTATTAAAAACCAAACATTCAGGTCATTAAAAATGCAGGAGTGCTCTATAAATAGACGTAAGTGATGATGTCACAGGGTCCGGGGTACATGCCGGTGAACGGGTGCATGCAGGACCCGAGCACACCCGTCCGTCCGTCCGTCCGTCCATTCATTATCTTCCACTTTATCCTCTACTAGGGTCGCGGTGTGTGTGGGAGGGGGGAGGTTCCCCATGTCCATCCAGGGGAGAACGTTTTGGGCGCTGGGCAGATACACTGGAGAACCGGTACACAAACCCTAACCCCAGTAGTGGCACAGTGGCTTAGTGGTTGGCATGTTCTCCTCTCAGCTCTAGGGATACCCAGTTGGAATCCCCATCTAGGTGGAGTTTCCATGTTCTCCCCGTGTCTGCGTGGGTTTCCTCCAGGTTCTCTGGTTTCCTCCCACAGTCCAAAAACATGGATCAAGGTCAACTGAATTCTCCAAATTGCCCCATATAGAGTGTGTCTGTGTGAGTAAGTGTGTGCCCAGCGATGGATTGGCACCCTGTCCTGGGTGTATCTGCCCAGCGCCCGAAACGTTCTCCCCTGGATGGGCATGTGGAACCCCCCCCGACCCTAATAGAGGATGAAGCAGGAGATAATGGATGAATGAAAAAAATTGCCCCATATAGAGTGTGTTTGTGTATGTGTCCAAAAACATGGATCAAGGTCAAATGAATTCTCCAAATTGCCCCATATAGAGTGTGTTTGTGTATGTGTCCAAAAACATGGATCAAGGTCAAATGAATTCTCCAAATTGCCCCATATAGAGTGTGTTTGTGTATGTGTCCAAAAACATGGATCAAGGTCAAATGAATTCTCCAAATTGCCCCATATAGAGTGTGTTTGTGTATGTGTCCAAAAGCATGGATCAAGGTCAACTGAACTCTCCAAATTGCCCCATATAGAATGTGTTTGTGTATGTGTCCAAAAACATGGATCAAGGTCAAATGAATTCTCCAAATTGCCCCATATAGAGTGTGTTTGTGTATGTGTCCAAAAACATGGATCAAGGTCAAATGAATTCTCCAAATTGCCCCATATAGAGTGTGTTTGTGTATGTGTCCAAAAACATAGATCAAGGTCAAATGAATTCTCCAAATTGCCCCATATAGAGTGTGTTTGTGTATGTGTCCAAAAACATGGATCAAGGTCAATTGAACTCTACAAATTGCCCCATATAGAGTGTGTTTGTGTATGTGTCCAAAAACATGGATCAAGGTCAAATGAATTCTCCAAATTGCCCCATATAGAGTGTGTTTGTGTATGTGTCCAAAAACATGGATCAAGGTCAATTGAACTCTACAAATTGCCCCATATAGAGTGTGTCTGTGTGAGTGAGTGTGTGCCCAGTGATGGATTGGCGCCCTGTCCTGGGTGTATCTGCCCAACACCCGAAACGTTCTCCCCTGGATGGGCATGGGGAACCCCCCCGACCCTAATAGAGGATAAAGCGGGAGATAATGGATGGCCCCGTAGCTTAACCAGAGGCCCAGATCTCTGTGGCAGTGAAGCAACAAGCTAGAAGCAGATGATGTACAACCCATTTGGGGGAAATACACACAGCCTAGCAACCGCGTAGCAACCGCGTAGCAACCGCGTAGCAACCGCATAGCAACCGCGTAGCAACAGGTTAATCAGAGGCCACACAAAGATAAGCGCAACAGCTAGCAACAAGCTAACTGCAGACATAAGATAAGCACAACACAACCTCATCAACAGACCAATTACAATTACAATTACAATTACAATTACAATACGAGTGAGGAGAGCAAAGACCGTACATCTGCTGAGGTTCTGCACAGGATCTAAAGGCCTGGAGCGAATAGGGTGACTACAAAGCGGTGGTGGTGGGGGTGGGGGGTTCCCAATGTCCATCCAGGGAGAACGTCTCGGGCGCTGGGCAGATACACCCAGGACAGGGCGCCAATCCATCGCTGGACACACACTCACTCACACAGACACACTCTATATGGGGCAATTTGGAGAATTCAATTAACCTTGATCCATGTTTTTGGACTGTGGGAGGAAACCGGAGAACCCGGAGGAAACCCACCCAGACACGGGGAGAACATGGAAACTCCACCCCAGAGGGGGATTTGAACCGGGAACCCCTAGCGCTGAGAGGAGAACATGCTAAACCACTAAGCCACTGTGCCGCCCAGTATATATATATATCATTCATTCATTCATTATCTCCCGCTTTATCCTCTATTAGGGTCGCAGGGGTCGGGGGGGGTTCCCCATGCCCCTCCAGGGGAGAACGTCTCGGGCGCTGGATAGATATACCCAGGACAGGATGCCAATCCATCGCTGGGCACACACTCACACACACAAACACACTCTATATGGGGCAATTTGGAGAATCCAATTGACTTGAACCATGTTTTTGGACTGTGGGAGGAAACCGGAGAACCCGGAGGAACCCCACGCGGACACGGGGAGAACATGGAAACTCCACCCAGATGGGGATTCGAACCGGGAACCCCTAGCGCTGAGAGGTGCATTGGTGTCCCACATTGTCCCACACACTCTATATGGGGCAATTTGTAGAGTTCAACTGACCTTGATCCATGTTTTTGGACTGTGGGAGGAAACCGGAGAACCCGGAGGAAACCCTCGTGGACACGGGGAGAACATGGAAACTCCACCCAGATGTTTTGAAGTTGGCAGTGAGTTTAGTGGGACCATTGGACCATTGGAGCCAATCTATTGTTGGGCACACTCACACTATATGGGGCAATTTACAGCAGCCAGTTCACCATTGGACCATTGGAGGTAGAGGGGCCACACGGCTGGGAGGGGCTGATTTGGGGGGGGGGGGGGGTATCTCTGTGCACACCAGGTCAGAAGGTTGGCAGGTGTAGCGGTGCAGGGTGCAGATTCAGGTCAGAAGACCCTGGAGCGCATTCTAAAGAGTCATCCTGAGGTGGAACCCGAGCGGTGCTTAAGGAACCCCCTCTTAATTGCCCCGACCCCCGATACGCATGGGTGCCGTTTCCAAATTACAGGATCGGCCCGATAAAAGAATATAGATGGACGTTTTCCGCGGTCACGCTTCGGCTCCGGAACGCGACGCCAAACGTCCGAGGAAAGGCCATCGATTACACCTCCATCGCAGGAGGCCGGCGGAACCGGAGACGGAACAAAAGGGAACGCCGACGGGTCAGATCTCACGGCTGTGCGATTCAGAAAGGCTAAAGCGGGGGGGAGATTAGTGGCGGGGTGGGGTGGGGGGGGGTCGGTGTGACCTCTCGGGCCGAACGGCGAAACCAGCCGGCGCAGACACAATCTGAAACGGAGACAGGAGCTCCGGCGGCGTCCCGGCGGAACCGGACTCATTAATCTACTGAGGTGGACAACCGGCCCGCTGGAATAGCCTGCCCCTGGTGGTGGGTACTGTTCTGTCAGCATGCCAGTGGACGAACCAATACGTTGAGTGAGCACACAGCACAAAACTACAAACTCGGAACCCAAAGGACGACACACAAACACACACAGTGTCCATCCAGAGGAGAACGTCTCGGGTGCTGGGCAGATACACCCAGGACAGGCCAATCCCAATTTTGGGTGTGTACCCAAATACACACTCTCACTCTTCGTCTCTCTCACTCTTGGTCTCACTCTTCGTCTCTCTCTTGGTCTCACTCTTCGTCTCTCTCACTCTTCGTCTCACTCTTGGTCTCACTCTTCGTCTCTCTCTTGGTCTCACTCTTCGTCTCACTCTTTGTCTCACTCTTCGTCTCACTTTTCGTCTCTCTCTTGGTCTCACTCTTGGTCTCACTCTTGGTCTCACTCTTGGTCTCACTTTTCGTCTCTCTCTTGGTCTCACTCTTCGTCTCACTCTTGGTCTCACTCTTGGTCTCACTCTTCGTCTCACTCTTGGTCTCTCTCTCCGGCTCACTCGTGTCTCTCACTCCTCGTCTCTCTCACTCTTCGTCTCTCTCACTCTTCGTCTCTCACTCTTCGTCTCACTCTTGGTCTCACTCTTCGTCTCACTCTTCGTCTCTCTCACTCTTCGTCTCACTCTTCGTCTCTCTCACTCTTCGTCTCTCTCACTCTTCGTCTCTCTCTTCGTCTCACTCTTTGTCTCTCTCACTCTTCGTCTCTCTCACTCTTCGTCTCACTCTTCGTCTCTCTCTTCGTCTCTCTCTTCGTCTCTCTCACTCTTCGTCTCTCTCACTCTTCGTCTCTCTCACTCTTCGTCTCTCTCACTCTTCGTCTCTCTCACTCTTCGTCTCTCACTCTTGGTCTCTCACTCTTGGTCTCACTCTTCGTCTCACTCTTCGTCTCTCTCACTCTTCGTCTCTCTCTTCGTCTCACTCTTCGTCTCACTCTTCGTCTCACTCTTCGTCTCTCCTCAACTCTCTCTTCGTTCTCACTCTTCGTCTCTCTCACCTCTTCTCTTCTCGTCTCTCTCACTCTTCGTCTCTCTCACTCTCGTCTCACTCCTCTTCGTCTCTCTCGTCTCTTCTCTTTGTCTCTCTCACTCTTCGTCTCTCTCACTCTTCGTCTCTCTCACTCTTCGTCTCTCTCACTCTTCGTCTCACTCTTCGTCTCTCTCTTCGTCTCTCTCACTCTTCGTCTCTCTCACTCTTCGTCTCTCTCACTCTTCGTCTCTCTCACTCTTCGTCTCACTCTTCGTCTCTCTCTTCGTTCTCTCTCGTCTCTCTCACT
>JAFMOC010000765.1:77500-86780 GCA_019802505.1 Corydoras sp. C115 | reverse complement strand
GTGTGTCTGAGTGTGTGTCTGAGTGTCTGAGTGTGTGTGTGTGTGTGTGTGTCTGAGTGTGTGTGTGTGTCTGAGTGTGTGTGTGTGTGTCTGAGTGTGTGTGTGTGTGTCTGAGTGTGTGTGTGTGTCTGAGTGTGTGTGTGTGTGTGTCTGAGTGTGTGTGTGTGTCTGAGTGTGTGTGTGTGTGTGTGTGTGAGTGTGTGTGTGTGTCTGAGTGTGTGTCTGTGTGTGTGTGTCTGAGTGTGTGTGTGTGTGAGTGTGTGTCTGTGTGTCTGAGTGTGTGTGTGTGTGTCTGAGTGTGTGTGTGTGTCTGAGTGTGTGTGTGTGTGTGTGTGTGAGTGTGTGTGTGTGTCTGAGTGTGTGTCTGTGTGTGTGTGTCTGAGTGTGTGTGTGTGTGTGTGTATGAGTGTGTCTGTGTGTGTGTGTGTTAGGATTATGTTGGTATGGTTCTGAAGTTGAGGGTGTGTGTGTGTGTGTGTGTGTGTGTGTGTGTGTGTGTGTGAGTGAGTGTGTGTGTTAGGATTATGTTGGTTTGGTTCTAAAGTTGAGGGTGTGGTAGCTCGTGGTCAGGATGTTGTGCATTAAGACCCTCATTGCTCCAGGGGGCGCTGTGTTAAGCTTATCCAATTCAACTCGTTTGCTTATATTGTTTAACAATCGTACAGCGTTACAGAGTTCTAAACCTTTAAACCTCCAGAGAGCGAGACCGAGAGGCAGCGGCAAGACAAAACCCCCTGTTCTGTTGATGTCTTAAGGAGGAAACCTTGTGAGGACCGAGGCTCAGTGGGGGACTCCTCCTCCATCAACAGTGTAGGACAGCCATGTACAGACGGTGTGGTGGTCATGTGACCCGGATTTAACAATTAAACTCTATAGGAGTCCTGCAGGACTGCCCGTCCAATAGAAATCCAGGTTCCATCCCGTAGCCGTCGTAGAACCATGATGAAGATCTGACCACGCCTCCAGGACATGAGGCCACGCCTCAAAAGAACAAACAAGAAAATCATTCATTCATTATCGTCCACTTTATCCTCTATTAGGGTCGCGGTGGGGTTCTCCATGCCCATCCAGGGGAGAACGTCTCGGGCGCTGGGCCGATACACCCAGGACAGGGGCGCCAATCCATCGCTGGACACACACTCACTCACACAGACACACTCTATATGGGGCAATTTGGAGAACTCAATTGACCTTGATCCATGTTTTTGGACTGTGGGAGGAAACCGGAGAACCCGGAGGAAACCCACACAGACACGGGGAGAACATGGAAACTCCACCCAGATGGGGATTCGAACCGGGAATCCCTAGTGCTGAGAGGAGAACATGCTAAACCACTAAGCCACTGTGCCGCCACAAGAAAATGAGTTAGTTAATAAAGCAGGGTAATTAATGAATACGCAGCGTCTGATTGGTGTGCTGCATCATGTGACTCTGTTCTGATGTGTGATCACTGATTAAAGCTCCTGTATGTAACCGTATCCCTGACCCCCTGCTCACACTGTGTGTGTGTGTGTGTGTGTACTCTCGTCAGATCTGTGCTGACCGTGTGTTTGTGGTCAGCTCGTCTCAGGTGTCCATTCAGACCGGTTTGTCTCGGACCCGGAGCTCACTGTTGGTGTTTATGTATCAGCTGCTCCACACATTCCTACTGTCCCTCTAATTCTAACTTTAACATTCACATCAGTGACAGTCTCTAGATTTATACATTTATACATTTATTTATGTCTTCACGGTGATTCGATTCTTAAAGCCAATGATTTGATTAATTTTGATCCAATTCTTAATCGCTTTAACATTAAATTAATGTTTTAATGAGTAAACCATTGATCTGATTGTGATTCAGAAACAGCTGTAAACACAACACTAACTCTATAAATCAAATTAATTAAATCAAATTCATTAAATCAAATCAAATTCATTAAATCAAATCAAATTCATTATAATCAAATCAAATCAAATCAAATTCATTAAATCAAATCAAATTAATTATAATAAAATAAAATCAAATTAATCAAATCAAATCAAAGTAATTATAATATTTCAGGGCGGCACGGTGGCTTAGTGGTTTGGCATGTTCTCCTCTCAGCACTAGGGATTCCCGGTTCGAATCCCCATCTGGCTGGAGTTTGCATGTTCTACCCGTGTCCACGTGGGTTTCCTCCGGGTTCTCCGGTTTCCTCCCACAGTCCAAAAACATGGCTCAAGGTGAATTGAGTTCTCCAAATTGCCCCATATAGAGTGTGTGTGTGTGAGTGTGTTTCCCAGCGATAGATTGGTGTCCTGTCCTGGGTGTATCTGCCCAGCGCCCGAGACGTTCTCCCCTGGATGGACATGGGGAACCCCCCCCGTGACCCTAATAGAGGATAAAGCTGAAGATAATGGATGAATTATAAAGTAATAAATTCAGATTAATGCTGACCGTGCAGGTCTCAGAGTCTGAACTATTAAATAAAGACAACAGAACCAACACTGACCCCTACAGGACAACATGTGTAATCTGACAAATCATTCAGAAACATTATAGATTATAGAATCGATTATAAATATAGATTTAAACCTCAACTCCATCATAACAGTGTTCCATACGGTCTCAGAGGACGTGTCTGCAGCGGTGTTCTGATTCGTCTCACGGTGTGTGCTGGACGTGTTTAAAGTCCTGGGTGTTCTGAAGGTTCTGCAGGTTCAGACGTTGATCACATCATCTGAGAGTCTGAAGCTGAGCGTGCTGCTTTATGATGTCACTGCTCTGATAACGAGCTTTAGATTAATTGATCTCGTTAATAAATGTGGTTTAATAAAGTCCAGATCATCAGAGGGTTACTGACTGCAGGACGTTCTGCTGAGGTCTGCAGCTTTAGCAGCGGGGAATGTCGTATGACCACGGGTCACATGGTGTGTGTGTGTGTGTGTGTGTGTGTGTGTGTGTATGTGTGTGTGTGTGTGTGTGTGTGTGTGAGAAAGCGAGGCAGTCATGTGATGTTTGAGTTCTTTCCAGACTGTCATCACGTAGATAAGAAGGAACCTCAGCACACGTGTTCTAAAGCACTCTGCAGCCGTGTGTGTGTGTGTGGGTGGGTGTGTTTACATCAGTGTGTGTGTGTGAGTGTGTGTGTGTGTGGGTGTGTTTACATCAGTGTGTGTGTGTGTGTGTGTGTGTGCACGGCTGGCTCTTTAGAGGGACGCTCAGCAGACTGGACGCTCAGTGTTTAACATGCGTATTTAAAATGAAGATCAAGAGTGTGAGGAAGTCGTCCAGCGTGTGGCTGCTGGACGCTGAGAACGTTCTCCGTAGCAGGTAGGACTCTGATTGGACGCTGGTTTGTTTACTGCAGCGCTGTGTGTGTGAGACATGGGGACACACGGCTGGGTTTGGAGTTATTAATGCTATAATCATCCATCCCTCCATCATCTTCAGATTTATCCTCTATTAGGGTCGGGGGGGGGTTCCCCATATCCATCCAGAGGAGAACGTCTCGGGCGCTGGGCAGATACACCCAGGACAGGGCGCCAACACTCACTCACACTCTATATGGGGCAATTTGGAGAATTCAATTTACCTTGAATCCATGTTTTTGGACTGTGGGAGGAAACGGGAGAACCCGGAGGAAACCCACTCCGACACGGGGAGAACATGCAAACTCCACCCAGATTCGGGATTCGAACTGGGAATTCCTAGCACTGAGAGGAGAACATGCTAAACTACTAAGCCACCCACAAACATTGTTTAATATTTATTGGTTTATAGGGACTATAAACTATACTGGGGGGGGGGGGGGGGGTTCCTCATGTCCATCCAGGGGAGAACGTTTCGGGCGCTGGACAGATACACCCAGGACAGGGGGGCAATCGATCACTGGACACACACTCACACACACACTCTATATGGGGCAATTTGGAGAACTCAATTGACCTTGATCCATGTTTTTGGACTGTGGGAGGAAACCGGAGAACCCGGAGGAAACCCACGCGGACACGGGGAGAACATGCAAGCTCCACCCAGATTGGGATTCTAACCGTGAATCTGAAGAGGGACTGAACAGGTTCTGAACGGGTTCTGAATGTCTCCGTGGACGTTGAGTGAGACGTTGGTTCCGATGCGCTGCGTGATGACCGGTCAGGTTCAGAGACCGGGACGAGCTGCGGCCTCAGAAGGCTGAGGTCACATGACCAATCAGACTGATAACGATTGGCACAGGGGTCTCTGCACTGCAACGTTAATTTTACTAATTAAATTACCGTATTTTCTGGATTATGAGGCGCACCTAAAAGCCTAAAATGTCCTCAGAAATGGGACGTGTGCTTTATAATCCGCTGCCTTATACGTGAACTGAGTTCAAATTCTATAAAGATATTGTTGTGTGACCGGGTGGTGGTTTGTCCCACACATCGCCGCCCTGCTGGTCTGCGACTCCATGCGCGCTCATCTCACAGAAAACAGAGTGAAGGAAATGAATCGGGAGCTCGCCGTCATTCCGGGAGGATTAAATAAAGAACTGCGACCGCTGGACGTCGGGGTAAACGGGGTGTTTAAAGTAAAGTCGCGGGCGGCGTGGGAGCGATGGATGATAGATGGTGAACACACGTTTACTAAAACTCAGAGGTAGCGGCGGGGCGAGTTACACCACTGTCTGTGAATGGACTGTGGATGTCTGGACTGAGGGTTCTGCTGTAACGTCGTCCGAGCTTTCACCAAAGCCGGCGTCGTCGCAGAACGGCCGCCCGGAGAC
Organism: Corydoras sp. C115; assembly: GCA_019802505.1. Classification (NCBI taxonomy): domain Eukaryota; kingdom Metazoa; phylum Chordata; class Actinopteri; order Siluriformes; family Callichthyidae; genus Corydoras; species Corydoras sp. C115. The sequence goes on along the minus strand of JAFMOC010000765.1, from coordinate 82,053 downwards.
GAGACGGACAGCTTTTTAACTCAGACAGAAGACGAGGACGCTGATGGATTTGTGGGAGCAGAGTGATTAAAATAACAAGTGTTTTATTAATTAGTAATAAGTTTAATTATAAATCAGTGTTCTGCATCCTTTACTTTTCTTGATCGTTTGTTTATAATACAGAACCGTACAGAACCGTACAGAACCGTACAGAAATACAGTCCCTAATTCAGACTGCGCCTTATAGTCCGGAAAATACGGTAATCATCGTACCTGAGTGAGGACCTATCCCGTCACATTTACATTTACATACACAAGTATCCCAACTGGGCGGCACGGTGGCTTAGTGGTTTGGCATGTTCTCCTCTCAGCACTAGGAATTCCCGGTTCGAATCCCCATCTGGGTGGAGTTTCCATGTTCTCCCCGTGTCTGCGTGGGTGCCCCCCCCCGTCCTGGGTGTATCTGCCCAGCACCCGAGACGTTCTCCTCTGGAAGGGCCCCTGCCCCCTGCCCCGAAGCATTTACCCCCCCAGAGTGCTGAATTAGAGAAGCGTCAGGCGTGTCCTCGTGCTGTGGCCCCGCCCCCTGCCCCGCCCTCCTGAATTAGAGAAGCGTCAGGCGTGTCCTCGTGTTGTGGCCCCGCCCCCTGCCCCGCCCTCCTGAATTAGAGAAGCGTCAGGCGTGTCCTCGTGTTGTGGCCCCGCCCCCTGCCCCGCCCTCCTGAATTAGAGAAGCGTCAGGCGTGTCCTCGTGCTGTGGCCCCGCCCCCTGCCCCACCCTCCTGAATTAGAGAAGCGTCAGGCGTGTCCTCGTGCTGTGGCCCCGCCCTCCTGAATTAGAGAAGCGTCAGGCGTGTCCTCGTGTTGTGGCCCCGCCCCCTGCCCCGCCCTCCTGAATTAGAGAAGCGTCAGGCGTGTCCTCGTGTTGTGGCCCCGCCCCCTGCCCCGCCCTCCTGAATTAGAGAAGCGTCAGGCGTGTCCTCGTGCTGTGGCCCCGCCCTCCTGAATTAGAGAAGCGTCAGGCGTGTCCTCGTGTTGTGGCCCCGCCCTCCTGAATTATAGAAGCATCAGGCGTGTCCTCGTGCTGTGGCCCCGCCCTCCTGAATTAGAGAAGCGTCAGGCGTGTCCTCGTGCTGTGGCCCCGCCCCCTGCCCCGCCCTCCTGAATTAGAGAAGCGTCAGGCGTGTCCTCGTGTTGTGGCCCCGCCCCCTGCCCCGCCCTCCTGAATTAGAGAAGCGTCAGGCGTGTCCTCGTGTTGTGGCCCCGCCCCCTGCCCCGCCCTCCTGAATTAGAGAAGCGTCAGGCGTGTCCTCGTGCTGTGGCCCCGCCCCCTGCCCCGCCCTCCTGAATTAGAGAAGCGTCAGGCGTGTCCTCGTGCTGTGGCCCCGCCCCCTGCCCCACCCTCCTGAATTAGAGAAGCGTCAGGCGTGTCCTCGTGCTGTGGCCCCGCCCTCCTGAATTAGAGAAGCGTCAGGCGTGTCCTCGTGCTGTGGCCCCGCCCCCTGCCCCACCCTCCTGAATTAGAGAAGCGTCAGGCGTGTCCTCGTGCTGTGGCCCCGCCCTCCTGAATTAGAGAAGCGTCAAGCGTGTCCTCGTGTTGTGGCCCCGCCCCCTGCCCCGCCCTCCTGAATTAGAGAAGCGTCAAGCGTGTCCTCGTGTTGTGGCCCCGCCCCCTGCCCCGCCCTCCTGAATTAGAGAAGCGTCAGGCGTGTCCTCGTGTTGTGGCCCCGCCCCCTGCCCCGCCCTCCTGAATTAGAGAAGCGTCAGGCGTGTCCTCGTGCTGTGGCCCCGCCCTCCTGAATTAGAGAAGCGTCAGGTGTGTCCTCGTGTTGTGGCCCCGCCCCCTGCCCCGCCCTCCTGAATTAGAGAAGCGTCAGGCGTGTCCTCGTGCTGTGGCCCCGCCCTCCTGAATTAGAGAAGCGTCAGGCGTGTCCTCGTGTTGTGGCCCCGCCCCCTGCCCCGCCCTCCTGAATTAGAGAAGCGTCAGGCGTGTCCTCGTGCTGTGGCCCCGCCCTCCTGAATTAGAGAAGCGTCAGGCGTGTCCTTGTGTTGTGGCCCCGCCCTCCTGAATTATAGAAGCATCAGGCGTGTCCTCGTGCTGTGGCCCCGCCCTCCTGAATTAGAGAAGCGTCAGGCGTGTCCTCGTGTTGTGGCCCCGCCCCCTGCCCCGCCCTCCTGAATTAGAGAAGCGTCAGGCGTGTCCTCGTGTTGTGGCCCCGCCCCCTGCCCCGCCCTCCTGAATTAGAGAAGCGTCAGGCGTGTCCTCGTGCTGTGTCATGCACCCGTTGCTCAGAACCTCCCCGTGGTTTCGGAACACGCTCAGAAACACGAGCGCGGTTCCCTCGCTGTGGTCATGTGACCGGGCGGGTCATGTGACCTCCGGCGTCTGAGTGAAGGCTCTGTTGTGGTATAAAGGGCATCCCGAGCTTCCTGTGGAACCTTTTTAATGGGGAACGTCCTACTGCAGTCTGTGGTGGCAGTGCCAGTCCAGGCGTCTCACACACACACACACACACACACACGTGCGGACACACACACACACACACACACACTCACACACACGCGCGGACACACACACACACACACACACACACACGCGCGGACACACACACACACACACACACGCGCGGACACACACACACACACACACACACACGCGCGGACACGCGCGGACACAAACACGGACAGTGTGTGAGGATAAAGAGAGCTTGTGATTTGTGTGTGTGTGCAGAGGAGGAATAAACATCAAGGCATTGTTCTGCAGCTGGCCTGGTGCATCTCCAACACTCTGCAAACACTCTCACACACACACACACACACACACACACACACACACACACACACACACACTCAGAGCGATGGGGTGGTGTGTTTGTAACGTATGAGCGCGTCTGGTGGTCGGTGCGCGGCGCGGTTGACTGGACGCTCGCGGGGACGCCTCCACGTCGCCTCCTGCTGGCATCGCGACCGCGTGCTCGGGGGTTCGGGGTGCACGTGGGTGTGTCCATGGGTCTGAGAGCCCAACATGGGCGTGGTGTGAAGGGACAGGATGGAAAGCAGGTACCGTGTGAGAGAGGAGAGCGAGGCGCTGAGAGTGTTACAACTGAACTGTGTGTGTGTGTGTGTGTGTGTGCAGCTGAACTGATGTGTTTTACTGATGTGTGTGTGTGTGTGTGTGTGCAGCTGGACTGATCTGTGTGTGTGTGTGTGTGTGTGTGTGTGTGCAGCTGGACTGATCTGTGTATGTGTGTGTGTGTGTGTGTGTGTGCAGCTGGACTGATCTGTGTATGTGTGTGTGTGTGTGTGTGCAGCTGGACTGATCTGTGTGTGTGTGTGTGTGTGTGTGTGTGTGTGTGTGCAGCTGGACTGATCTGTGTATGTGTGTGTGTGTGTGTGTGTGCAGCTGGACTGATCTGTGTGTGTGTGTGTGTGTGTGTGTGTGTGCAGCTGGACTGATCTGTGTATGTGTGTGTGTGTGTGTGTGCAGCTGGACTGATCTGTGTGTGTGTGTGTGTGTGTGTGTGTGTGTGTGTGTGCAGCTGGACTGATCTGTGTATGTGTGTGTGTGTGTGTGCAGCTGGACTGATCTGTGTGTGTGTGTGTGTGTGTGTGTGTGTGCAGCTGGACTGATCTGTGTATGTGTGTGTGTGTGTGTGCAGCTGGACTGATCTGTGTGTGTGTGTGTGTGTGTGTGTGTGTGTGTGTGTGTGCAGCTGGACTGATCTGTGTGTGTGTGTGTGTGTGTGTGTGCGTGCAGCTGGGCTGATCTGTGTGTGTGTGTGTGTGTGTGCGTGCAGCTGGGCTGATCTGTGTGTGTGTGTGCGTGCAGCTGGACTGATGTGTGTGTGTGTGTGTGTGTGTGTGTGTGTGTGTGTGTGTGTGTGTGCAGCTGGGCTGATCTGTGTGTGTGTGTGTGTGCGTGCAGCTGGACTGATGTGTGTGTGTGTGTGTGTGTGTGTGTGTGTGTGTGTGTGTGTGTGTGTGTGCAGCTGGACTGATGTGTGTGTGTGTGTGTGTGTGCAGCTGGACTGATGTGTGTGTGTGTGTGTGTGTGTGTGCAGCTGGACTGATCTGTGTGTGTGTGTGTGTGTGTGTGTGTGTGTGTGCAGCTGGACTGATGTGTGTGTGTGTGTGTGTGTGTGTGCAGCTGGACTGATCTGTGTGTGTGTGTGTGTGTGTGTGTGTGTGTGTGTGTGTGTGCAGCTGGGCGTCCTCAGAGTTTGACCTCGCTCAGATTCGTCTGTTGGTGTATCAGGACTGTGAGCGTCGGGGACGTCAGGTTCTCTTTGACTCGCGAGCCGTCAGGAAGCTGGACCCCTCTGAACGGGTATGTAACGACCTCGTTAACTTAACGACATGAAGGTATGTAACGACCTCGTTAACTTAACGACATGAAGGTATGTAACGACCTCGTTAACTTAATTACATGAAAGTATGTAACGACCTCGTTAACGTAATTACATGAAGGTATGTAACGACCTCGTTAACATAATGATTTTAAGTTAACGTAATAACTTAATGGTATGTAACAGAACCTCGTTATGCCCTCGTTAACTTAATGAAGGTATGTAACA
>JAFMOC010000765.1:60000-72500 GCA_019802505.1 Corydoras sp. C115 | reverse complement strand
GGGGGGGGGGGGTACACCCAGGACAGGGGGGGGGGGGGCAATCTATCACTGAGCACACACACACACACTCAATATATAAGGACAATTCAAATAGAGGCAATTAGGAGCAGTCGATTTACCTTGAATCCATGTTTTTGGACTGTGGGAGGGAACCGGAGAACCCGGAGGAAACCCACCCTCATGGTTCCTAAGGGGTCCTGTCCTGAGTGACGGGTTAATGTTGAGGAACGCTGCGTTAGCTTTACACTGTTATTATTGTTCTCAGAGTTCTGTATTCAAGTTTTATTAATGACCTCGTTAATGACCTCGTCAATGACCTCGTCAATGACCTGATCAATGACCTCATCAATGACCTGATTAATGACCTCGTTAATGACCTCGTTAATGACCTTTAATTTAAGTGTGTGTGGTTCTTCTGGACCGTGGAGTGAGGTTGAAGGTTCTCTTTGAGGTTCTAGAGTAAAGGTCAGTGGGTTAACCTTTGACCTTTCAGTTTGCAGGACAGCTTCGAGTCGTTCAGTCAGACCTGCCTGAGTCACAGCAGCGGCATCGGTAACCAACACACACACACACACTCTCACACACACACACACACACTCACACACAGTCAGACCTGCCTGAGTCACAGCAGCGGCATCGGTAACCAACACACACACACTCACACACACACACACACACTCATACACACTCTCTCACACACACACACACACACACACTCACACACACACACACACTCACACACACACACACACTCATACACACTCTCACACACACACACACACACACACACATACAGAGACACACACACACTCATACACACACCCATACACACACACACACACACACACACACACATACACATACACAGTCAGACCTGCCTGAGTCACAGCAGCGGCATCGGTAACCATCACACACACTCACACACACACACACACACACATACAGACACACACACACACTCATACACACACACCCATACACACACATACACACACACACACACACACAGTCACACACACACCACTGTGCACCTCACATACACATTCTGACCAATAGCATTGAGTTTTGAGGTTGAGAGTAATTACTTATTCATTAGCCCATGTGATGGTGGATCTGCAAACTAGGGGTGAGCTGCAATATTCGCTGATTCGACGATTCGATTCGGAGAACCGTAGTCAACTATGAACCTCATAGTGGAATGTACCATTTTGACCACATGGGGGCGCCCGTGGCTGCTGCTAAGCATTAGTTTTTACATGAAATGTCTTTGTTTTCGTTATATATATAGCCTTTTGTCAAATAAAGTCATCCTGATTTCTAGGTTTTTAGGGTTTTTTAGGTTTTTCCTTTGAAGTGGAAAAAAGTCCAGAACGGGGATCCCATTTACGGTGCTCTAGAAAAACAAGTAAAATATTTTTTTTAAAAACCATGCTTATAGCGCCATCTTGTGGTGAAATTTTAACTGATTCGACTATCAGTCGACTATAGGGAAAATCTGACGAATCAGATTCGACTATGAAAATCCTTTGTTGAATACAGCCCTACTGCAAACACATTAATTAACGTGTGGTCACACTGCATCATCAGAGTCCTCATGTCCATTCAGGGGACAATGTCTCAGGCACTGGGCAATCAATCACTGGGCAGACTCACACACCAACACAAATTATGTGGGGCAATCTAGCACATTCACTTTACCCTGAATCCATGTTTTTGGACTGTGGGAGGAAACCAGAGAACCCGGAGGAAACCCACGCGGAGGACATGCAAGAATGGGTTTTGAACCTGGATCCCCAGTGCTGAGAGGAGAACATGCTAAATTCCACACCGCTTTCATCCTTATTCTTTAAAATGTATTTAGATTGATACGAGTTCAGCTGTGGAATAGCAGCAGGTGTGTGTGTGTGTGTGTGTGTGTGTGTGTGTGTGTGTGTGTTATTGAGGATGTAATTATTACTGATCAGTGTATCAGGGTGTGATGTGTGTGTGTGTGTGTGTCCCTCAGCTCACAGTAACCCTGTGGACATGCCGGGTCGTGGACACAGTGAGGATGGAGACAGTGGAATCGCTCGCTCAGGTACAAACTCGTCATCGTCTTTAATTAAAGGTTGTAAACGAGGTCCTGTGAGGTCATGACAACCTCTGCTTTTTAAATCTGAACTGACCTGAACCTGACCTCACCTCACCCGACCTGAACCTGACCTCACCTCACCCAACCTGAACCTGACCTCACCTCAGTGAGGATCTGGGAGGTAGTGTTTGTTGTTGGTCCGGTGTCCCTCATTGTCCTCCTGAGAATTCCTCATAGATCCTCACTGTGAGGTCATCAGTCCATCACTGTGAGGTCATCAGTCCATCACTGTGAGGTCATCAGTCCATCACTGTGAGGTCATCAACATCTAACGAGGTTCTATATTAATATAAGTAATGTTAAAATCAGGACTTTAAAGGCTTTAAACTCTGGAACCTGAACCTTCACGTTTTAAATTTAATTACAGAAATGAATCCACTGTTCTGTCATGTTCTATTTTTAGAACCGCTCTGTGTTCACACTCTATAAATATCTTATTGTTTTAATTAATGATTATCTTTTAAACCTCATGTTCAGAGATGAAAACTGAAACGAGTTTTTTTAATTGGATGACGTTTATGAAGCGTTGTTTATGATGATGATGATGATGATGGTGATGGTGATGATGATGATGATGGTGATGGTGATGGTGATGGTGATGATGAAGATGATGATGGTGATTGGTCTGAATGCTGAAGCTTTGTCTCGTGTTCAGTTTCTGGAGCTTTATGTTTGATTATACCTTTACGTGGCTGATGTCACCGTTGGTTGTATTTCGTGGCTCTTTGGTCCTCCAGACCTTCTCGTCGGAGTTTGTAGGACCTCCTCCTGCTTTCAGAATTTGGTAAAATTGGGCATTTAGATTTGCAGAACCTTAGAACTTCAGAAAGATGTTCTGCTGACAGCCCTGGTTCCAGTTCTCACATTCAGGAACCTGAACTGATGTTCTCCGTGTGGATGTTCAGCTGACCTTCTTATTTAATTATCTGCTGTATTAGAGTTCGATGACGGTGTTTGAGAGATCCGACGCTCCCTCAGGACACAATCACAAACGAGGTGTTTGATCTTAATGACTTTGATCCTGATTAAATAAAGATTAATGATTAATTATTATAGAATAAAAACTCAAAAGCAGCCAGTTGAGGTGGTTCGGACGTCTGGTCAGGACGCCTCCTGGACGCCTCCCTAGGGAGGTGTTTCAGGCAAGTCCAGCTGGGAGGAGACCCCCGGGGACGACCCAGGACACGCTGGAGGGGTTATATCTCTCAGCCTCGGGGTTCCCCCAGTCGAGCTGGTGGAGGTGGCTGGGGTGAGGGAGGTCTGGGTCTCCCTACTTCGGTTGCTGCCCCCGCGACTCGAACCCCGGACAAGCGCAAGATAATGGATGGAAGTATAATTAATATAGAAACACAATCGTTTGATCTACATCTCATTAACATCTGGATTAAAGCACAGAGCGTGGGTCCTGCTCAGGTCCGTTGCTGCAGGTGTAGAACATTCTGGATGGTGGTGTGTTTAAACAGTTTGGGGAAGGCCCTTATGACCCAGTAAGTAAAGTGTAGATGTTGGGTGTTTGATGTGAAGGTCACTGAAGCGGATTATGATCCAGGCTTTTCTCTGATGATCCAGGATCAGTGTGGTGTGATGTCTTCATGTGACCTTCTCTCTCCTGTTCCTCACAGCGTCACTCAGCAGCCTGTTGGCCACGCCCATGCCCTCGCCCAGCTCCTTCTCCAGCAGTTGGTGTGCCAGTAGTTACCATCGCCGGCTGCTCCGTAGCCAAGCGACCAGCCTCCAGCACGGACCCCTCCATCGCATGTGAGTGACCTCCACCTCTGTGAAGCATGATGTGGGTGGAGTCACAGCCTCACGGTGGCTGAGGAGCGTTTAAAAACTAAAACAACGCTTAAAAACACTAAAACACTTACAAACGCTAACGTTTAAAAAAATAAAACGACGTTTAAAAACTAAATCCACGTTTAAAAACTAAAACTACGTTTAAAAAATAAATCCACGTTTAAAAAATAAATCCACGTTTAAAAACTAAAACGTTTAAAAACTAAAACGACGTTTAAAAACTAAAACTGTCACACTTGTGCTGAGCGTCCCGTTGCCAGAGAAAAATTAGAGAGAGTCGTGTAGAAATGATGCAGAACACGGTGTTTAATTCTCCTCCAAGCGGGATAATGACAGAAAAACCAAAAACAAAGTCATACAAAAAATAAACAGAACACGACCTCCCTCTGTCGGCAGAAGAAGGCAGCTCACGACGAAGTGGCGTCTGAGCGGCGTGGCGTGCGGACGATAGAGGGGGAGGTCGGTGTATTCACGGCGCAGTACCCGAGGTGGTTATTCCTCTCGTGGTGAGCGATCCTGGGGAAGAGTCGCGAGACAGAAAAAACAAGAGCCAGTCTCGCCAGAAGATAAACAGGATGCTTCAACAGGAGCGGTGCGAGTTCGTGGTATGCAGCGTGCTTAACGAGATGTCGACCAAAAAACTGCGCCGATAGATCCGGATCGGCGGCTTAAAAGGACGCTGTCGTCAGTGAAGCACACCTGCACCTAATAGTCGGGAGAGGGCGATCTGTGATTAGTGGAATGAGAAACCGGTGTGGAGATGGGTGTGTGCGGTACGGAGCGTGCAGCAGCGGGACGTGGGCGTGTCGGTGAAGTGGGTGTGTGAGCAGGAGCGAGCGGAGCGGAGGGGCGTGAATGGGAATGTGTAACAAAAACGACGTTTAAAAACTAAATCCACGTTTAAAAACTAAAACATTTAAAAACTAAATCCACGTTTAAAAACTAAATCGACGTTTAAAAACTAAAACGTTTAAAAACTAAAACGTTTAAAAACTAAAACGTTTAAAAACGAAATCGACGTTTAAAAACTAAAACAACGTTTAAAAACTAAAACGTTTAAAAACTAAATCGACGTTTAAAAACTAAAACGTTTAAAAACTAAAACGTTTAAAAACTAAAACAACGTTTAAAAACTAAAACGTTTAAAAACTAAATCGACGTTTAAAAACTAAAACGTTTAAAAACTAAAACAACGTTTAAAAACTAAAACGACGTTTAAAAACTAAATCGACGTTTAAAAACTAAAACGTTTAAAAACTAAAACAACGTTTAAAAACTAAAACGTTTAAAAACTAAATCGACGTTTAAAAACTAAATCGACGTTTAAAAACTAAAACGTTTAAAAACTAAAACAACGTTTAAAAACTAAAACGTTTAAAAACTAAATCGACGTTTAAAAACTAAAACGTTTAAAAACTAAATCGACGTTTAAAAACTAAAACAACGTTTAAAAACTAAAACATTTAAAAACTAAAACGACGTTTAAAAACTAAAACGTTTAAAAACTAAAACATTTAAAAACTAAAACGACGTTTAAAAACTAAAACGTTTAAAAACTAAAACATTTAAAAACTAAATCGACGTTTAAAAACTAAAACGTTTAAAAACTAAAACGTTTAAAAACTAAAACAACGTTTAAAAACTAAAACGTTTAAAAACTAAATCGACGTTTAAAAACTAAAACGTTTAAAAACTAAAACAACGTTTAAAAACTAAAACGACGTTTAAAAACTAAATCGACGTTTAAAAACTAAATCGACGTTTAAAAACTAAAACAACGTTTAAAAACTAAAACGTTTAAAAACTAAATCGACGTTTAAAAACTAAATCGACGTTTAAAAACTAAAACAACGTTTAAAAACTAAAACAACGTTTAAAAACTAAAACGTTTAAAAACTAAATTGACGTTTAAAAACTAAATTGACGTTTAAAAACTAAAACGTTTAAAAACTAAAACGTTTAAAAACTAAATTGACGTTTAAAAACTAAAACGTTTAAAAACTAAAATGTTTAAAAACTAAAACGTTGAAAAACTAAAACAACGTTTAAAAACTAAAACGGTTAAAAACTAAAACGGTTAAAAACTAAAACGACGTTTAAAAACTAAAACGACGTTTAAAAACTAAAACGACGTTTAAAAACTAAAACGTTTAAAAACTAAAACATTTAAAAACTAAAACGACGTTTAAAAACTAAAACGACGTTTAAAAACTAAAACATTTAAAAACTAAAACGACGTTTAAAAACTAAAACATTTAAAAACTAAAACGACGTTTAAAAACTAAAACAACGTTTAAAAACTAAAACAACGTTTAAAAACTAAATCCACGTTTAAAAACTAAATCGACGTTTAAAAACTAAAACGTTTAAAAACTAAATCGACGTTTAAAAACTAAATCGACGTTTAAAAACAAACGTTTAAAAACTAAATCGATGTTTAAAAACTAAATCGACGTTTAAAAACAAACGTTTAAAAACTAAATCGATGTTTAAAAACTAAAACGTTTAAAAACTAAAACATTTAAAAACTAAAATGTTTAAAAACTAAAACATTTAAAAACTAAAACGACGTTTAAAAACTAAAACGACGTTTAAAAACTAAAACGTTTAAAAACTAAAACATTTAAAAACTAAAACGACGTTTAAAAACTAAAACGACGTTTAAAAACTAAAACATTTAAAAACTAAAACATTTAAAAACTAAAACGTTTAAAAACTAAAACATTTAAAAACTAAAACGACGTTTAAAAACTAAAACGACGTTTAAAAACTAAAACGACGTTTAAAAACTAAAACGACGTTTAAAAACTAAAACAACGTTTAAAAACTAAAACATTTAAAAACTAAATCCACGTTTAAAAACTAAATCGACGTTTAAAAACTAAAACGTTTAAAAACTAAATCGACGTTTAAAAACTAAAACGTTTAAAAACTAAAACGACGTTTAAAAACTAAAACGACGTTTAAAAACTAAAACGTTTAAAAACTAAATCGACGTTTAAAAACTAAATCGACGTTTAAAAACTAAAACGACGTTTAAAAACTAAAACGGTTAAAAACTAAAACATTTAAAAACTAAAACGTTTAAAAACTAAAACGTTTAAAAACTAAAACGTTTAAAAAGTAAAACGTTTAAAAACTAAAACGTTTAAAAAGTAAAACGTTTAAAAACTAAAACATTTAAAAACTAAAACGTTTAAAAACTAAATCCATGTTTAAAAACTAAATCGACGTTTAAAAACTAAAACAACGGTTAAAAACTAAAACGGTTAAAAACTAAAACATTTAAAAACTAAAACGTTTAAAAACTAAAACGTTTAAAAACTAAAACAACGGTTAAAAACTAAAACGGTTAAAAACTAAAACATTTAAAAACTAAAACGTTTAAAAACTAAAACGTTTAAAAAGTAAAACATTTAAAAACTAAAACGTTTAAAAAGTAAAACGTTTAAAAAGTAAAACATTTAAAAACTAAAACAACGTTCAAAAACTAAAACGTTTAAAAACTAAAACGTTTAAAAAGTAAAACGTTTAAAAAGTAAAACATTTAAAAACTAAAACAACGTTCAAAAACTAAAACATTTAAAAACTAAAACGCCAAAACGATGTTTACGAGGTTGGGGTTAATGAGCCGGTCATGTGACCTGAAGGTCTCCGGTTTGGTTCCCCCCCCCCCCCCCCCCCCGTTGTCCCTCAGGAGCACGGACGAGATGTTCAGCCTATCAGACGAGAGCTGCTCCTCGAACCCGTCCGTCGCACGGCGGAAGAGGCTGGCGGTCAGCATCCTGATCGGCCTGCCGGACAAAGAGGACGAGAGCCACGCCTTCCAGGAGTTCTTCTTCTCACACTTCCCCCTGTTTGAGTCCCACATGAACAAGCTCAAGACTGCCATCGAGAGGGTGAGTGAGGAACTGCAGGAGAGCGTCCCACCGCTCGAGAGAACGCTAAACTGAGGACTCTGTGTGTGTCTCTGTGTGTGTGTGTGTCTGTCTGTGTGTGTGTCTGTGTGTGTGTCTGTGTGTGTGTGTGTGTGTGTGTGTGTGTGTGTGTCTCTGTGTGTGTGTGTGTGTGTGTGTGTGTGTGTGTGTGTGTGTGTGTGTGTTCCAGGCGATGATTGTGTGTAGGCGTGTGGCAGAGGCCGGTCAGCGGGTGCAGGTGTACCTGTGTCGGGTGATGGAGGCCCTCGGGGAGTTCAGGTGAGGACGCGGTCACCCCGCTGTGGACCTCAGACAGGTGAAGGTCTGTGATGATGGACTCTGGAGACGTCCTCACGTCCTCACTCCTTTGTGGGGGGGGGGGTGATTTTGTAGGTGGTGTGTGTGACCCCTGCTGGTGGTTTTGTGAACTGGTGTTATTAACATTAGGGGACAGTAAGGTGAAGGTCAGTGATGATGGACTCTGAAGACGGAGACGTCCTCACGTCCTCACTCCTTTGTGGGGTGATGTAGGTCAGTGATGATGGACTCTGGAGATGTCCTCACGTCCTCACTCCTTTGTGGGGTGATGTAGGTCAGTGATGATGGACTCTGAAGACGTCCTCACTCCTTTGTGGGGTGATGTAGGTCTGTGATGATGGACTCTGAAGACGGAGACGTCCTCATGTCCTCACGTCCTCACTCCTTTGTGGGGTGATGTAGGTCAGTGATGATGGACTCTGAAGACGGAGACGTCCTCATGTCCTCACGTCCTCACTCCTTTGTGGGGTGATGTAGGTCAGTGATGATGGACTCTGAAGACGGAGACGTCCTCATGTCCTCACGTCCTCACTCCTTTGTGGGGTGATGTAGGTCTGTGATGATGGACTCTTTCTCTTTCTGCCTGAAGGGGGCGGTTGATTCAGACCTGGTTAGTTGGTACTGACAGGTTGCCCCATAATGCTACAGTATGTGAGTCTCTGTGTTCACACTGAGGTGACTGAGATTAACTTAAACTCAAGCTTAAGCCGGGATTAAACCACACACACGTCTCATTGACTCATGACTCTGATGGTGTAACATCATGTCAGCTGTTTGGTCACATGATCCACTCATGGTTCAGTCACATTGTACTGACTGCTGTCACCGGGGGGGGGGGGGGCAGTCCGCTGACTTTACCCTGAATCATCATCATCATCCTGAGAATCAGGACGCTAATAACACTGACCTCAGCATAAATATATATACATATATTATTATTATTATTTATAATATTATTATTATTATCATTATTATTATTATTATTATTATTATTATTATTATTATTATTATTATTATTATTAATTATTATTATTATTAATATTATTATTATTATTATTATTATTATTATTTATGATATTATTATTATTATCATTATTATTATCATTATGATTATTATTATTAATATTATTATTATTATTATTTATCCACTTTATCCTCTATTAGGGTCGGGGGGGGGGGGGGGGGGGCGTTCCCCCTGACCATCCAGGGGAGAACGTTTCGGGCGCTGGGCAGATACACCCAGGACAGGACACCAATCACACACACACACACACACTCTATATGGGGCAATTTGGAGCATTTGATTTACCTTGAATGTTTTTGTACTGTGGGAGGAAACTCACATGGACGCGAGGAGAACATAAGATTTAGAGAACATAAGTCTAAAACAAGGACGGCATGGCTTAGTGGTTTGGCATGTTCTCATGTTCTCAGCGCTGGGGATTCCCAGTTCGAATCCACATCTGGGTGGAGTTTGCATGTTCTCCCCGTGTCTGCGTGGGTTTCCTCCGGGTTCTCCGGTTTCCTCCCACAGTCCAAAAACATGGATCAAGGTCAATTGAGTTCTCCAAATTGCCCCATATAGAGTGTGTGTGTGAGTGAGTGAGTGCTCAGTGATGGATTGGCGTCCTGTCCTGGGTGTATCTGCCCAGCGCCCGAAACATTCTCCCCTGGATGGGCATGGAGAACCCCCCCCCCCCCCCCCCCGACCCTAATAGAGGATAAAGCGTAAGATAATGTATTGTATATCACACACTGATACCAATCAGAAGCTCGTGATGTCACACGGCTCAGCCAATCAGGTTTGAGAGGTTAATAATCGGTGTTCTGTCTCATGTGGATGTCCGTGGTCCTCAGGATGACGGTGTGGAACCTGTACATGGCCCCGCGGATCTCGGAGCCCGTCTGGCTCAGCATGGTGTCTCAGAGCGTGGAGCGGAACCCGCTGTGTCAGCGCTTCCTGAAGGAGACCAGCCTGCTCATGGAACACGGCGGCAGAACCCAGTCAGTGCCCCGTCCGGCGGAACCTGGCTTCACATCAGAACGTTCTCCTCACCAGGTCCCTGCACTCTGCTCTCCAGGTTCCTGTCCGGCCTCCTGACCGCCGTGCTCACCTACCACCTGGCCTGGGTCCCCACCGTCATGCCCAGCGACCACCCGCCCATCAGAGCCAGCTTCCAGAAGCACGCCTCCAACAGCGCCGACCTGCTGGCCAAGGCGCACCCCTACAACCCACTGTGGGCTCAGCTAGGTAGCGCACTCCGCCCTGCGCCGGACGCTCCGTTACATTCATACCATTCACCTTCAGAGCTGACCTTACACCTTTAACCTGACCCTGATGATGTCATCACACCGCTCCCCAACGTCTAAAGCACCCTCTGCTGGAGCGTTTGTTAACGTGCGGTGGAACCTCCGTTCTGTCCCTCCGTCCACTAACTATCGGACAGACGGAGACCTCGTTAGCATTTAAATTAATTGGTCTCATTAATGAAGGCGGAGTTCAAACAGAACTGAATCATATCCACAGATTTCAATAATTAATGAATATTGATCCTTTCTTGGTGGCACGGTGGCTTAGTGGTTTAGCATGTTCTCCTCTCAGCACTAGGGATTCCCGGTTCGAAACCCAATCTGGGTGGAGTTTCCATGTCCTCCCCGTGTCCGCGTGGGTTTCCTCCGGGTTCTCCGGTTTCCTCCCACAGTCCAAAAACATGGATCAAGGTCAACTGAGTCCTGGGTGTATCTGCCCAGCGCCCGAAACGTTCTCCCCTGGATGGACATGGGGAACCCCCCCCCCCACGACCCTAATAGAGGATAAAGTGGAAGATAATGAATAATGTGTTGTGTGTGTGTTTGTGTATGGTGTGTGTGTGTTTGTGTGTGTGTGTATGTATGGTGTGTGTGTGTGTGTATGGTTTGTGTGTGTGTGTTTGTGTATGGTGTGTGTGTTTGTGTGTGTGTGTGTATGTATGGTGTGTGTGTATGGTTTGTGTGTGTGTGTTGTGTGTGTGTGTGTGTATGGTTTGTGTGTGTGTGTTTGTGTATGGTGTGTGTGTTTGTGTGTGTGTGTATGTATGGTGTGTGTGTGTATGTATGGTGTGTGTGTGTGTATGGTTTGTGTGTGTGTGTATGTATGGTGTGTGTGTTGTGTGTGTGTATGGTTTGTTTGTGTGTGTGTGTATGGTTTGTTTGTGTGATGTGTGTGTGTGTATGGTTGGTTGGTGTGTGTGTGTATGGTTGGTGTGTGTGTATGGTTGGTGTGTGTGTGTGTGTATGGTGTGTGTGTGTGTATGGTGTGTGTGTGTGTAGGTGATCTGTACGGTGCTCTGGGTTCTCCGGTGCGAGTGTGCAGAACCGTGGTGGTGGGTCGTCAGCGGGAGCTTGTCCAGCGTGTCCTCTACGTGCTGTCCTACTTCATCCGCTGCTCGGACCTCCAGGAGTCCCTGCTCCCCCAAACGCCGTCCAGCAGTCCAGCCAATCCCTGCCCCCATCGAGCCGCTAGCCCCGCCCCCGAGGGCCCCGACGAGGCCGAGCCCGCGTCCGACCCCGCGTGGACCGATGGACCGCCCCCGGACACCGACCCCGCCGAGTCCACCTGGGACTCCGAGGAGACCGCCGAGGACCCCCCGGGGTCGGCGGACCCCTCCCCCCGTTCGGAGTCGAGGTTCCAACGCATGTCCTGCCGTCCCGAAGCGGGGGACACCGTCCCGTCCCCGCACCGCGTCCGGTTCACCGTCGGCAGCCCCAAAGAACCCAACACCGTCCGGGGTCAAGAGTTCCGCCCCTGGGCCGGTCGTGGGCGGGGCTCGCACAGGAAGATGCCCAGCCGGAGTTTGACGGACAGCTTGGACGACTGCGGGGGGGAGGAGAGCGCGTCACATGGTCCCGCGTCCCCGGAGCGTGAGGTCCCCCTCCCGAGGTCAGACCCGGTGTCCTTCACCAACGTGGACGGCCTCAGAGGTCAGGACCCCCATCTGAAGCTCTGTGTGTCGTTTCAGCTGTGAGTCAGTGAGTCACCCGACTCTGAATCACTTCGGCCGCTCTCTGCTGGGGGGGTACAGTCCTCAGTACATGCCCGACTTCGTCCTGCACGGAGTGACCTCTGACCTGAGGCTCAAACACGACCTGCTGGCTGACCTCGAGCACACCGTGCTGGTGAGTACAGCAACCAATACACAACCAATACACAACCAATATACAACCAATATACAACCAATACACAACAATCAATACACAACCAATACACAACCAATACACAACTAATACACAATCAATACACAACCAATACACAACCAATACACAATAACACAATCTGACCTGAGGCTCAAACACGACCT
>JAFMOC010000765.1:10000-55000 GCA_019802505.1 Corydoras sp. C115 | reverse complement strand
GTGTGTGTGTTAATGTGTGTGTGTGTGTGTTAATGTATGTGTGTGTTAATGTATGTGTGTGTTAATGTGTGTGTGTGTGTGTTAATGTATGTGTGTGTTAATGTGTGTGTGTGTTAATGTGTGTGTGTGTTAATGTGTGTGTGTGTGTTAATGTATGTGTGTGTGTGTTAATGTGTGTGTGTGTGTGTGTGTTAATGTGTGTGTGTGTTAATGTGTGTGTGTTAATGTATGTGTGTGTGTTAATGTGTGTGTGTGTTAATGTGTGTGTGTGTGTTAATGTGTGTGTGTGTGTGTTAATGTATGTGTGTGTGTGTTAATGTATGTGTGTGTTAATGTGTGTGTGTGTGTTAATGTGTGTGTGTGTGTGTGTGTGTGTGCAGTGTGTTATGCATCTGGAGGACCGCATGCAGGAGCTGTACTTTAAAAGCTGTTCTTTGGCCGAATATCTGAGAGGAGAACAACGGGTCAGAGTCAAGGAACTAGGACTGGCACTGGGGTAACACACACACTAACACACACACACACACTCACACACACACACATACACACACACACACACACACACACATACACATTAACACACTCACACACACATTAACACACACACTAACACTCACACACACACACATACACATTAACACACTCACACACACATTAACACACACACTAACACTCACACACACACTCACACTCTCTCTCACACTCACACATTAACACACTCACACACACATTAACACACACACTAACACTCACACACACACTCACACTCTCTCACACACTCACACACACACTCTTAATGTCCACGCCGTCCGGTTCCGTGTGTCGGTGTGCAGTGATGGACGTTCTGATGTTCTGCAGGGTGGACTCCAGCGATCTGCCCCTCCTGACGGCGGTTGCCAGCACACACTCTCCACACGTCGCTCAGATCCTCCTGTGAGCGCACGGCGAGGGGCGGGGCCTCCGGCAGCCTCCCGACCAATCAGAGTGCAGAGTGCGAGCGTGCTCTCGACGGGCCAGCGTTACAGAATGAGGTTCTCCGGTCTGCTGATGTGACGAGCCTCTGGACTCATGAACAGCGCCCCCGGTGGTCAGACATCTGTCTGCATGTTTATATCCTCGAGTTTTAATTAAAATAATTAAAGGATGAGGCGCGCTGGACCAACGTTCTCCAGGTCTGCAATGTTCCTACAGGGGAGAACATCCCAAATCTCAGGGCAGTACGTGATGTGCAGATGTGCAGAACGTACAGATGTGGAACCTCAGAACAACCCCTGAGATTTACACCCACAGTCTTAAGGACACCTTCAGACCTCCCCCCCCCAACAGGCCACGTCATTAGAACCTGATGGACTGTAGTCCCTCTGTCCCTGTACTCGGTTCTCTGCCCCCTGTGTCAGGAGAGGACGTCTCCTGTTAGCAGTGTGAGGTTCTCAGTGTTGAGGGAACCTGTGCGGATGTCATGGGGCGTGGCCATCAGGCTCGTTTGTCTCGTTTACACTCAGGTGGACGTTTACGGCGTTCTCAGACGTTCTCAACAGAGACGGAACGTCCTGAAGTTCATTTCATTTAAGCTTCTACATTCCACTCTCGTACGTTCCACCTCGGTTCTCCACCCAATGTTCTTACACCTGTTCCACCTTCTGTACTGAGAACATTTACACTGTGTTCTCCTCATTTTCTCCATCTGATTGTTCTCCAGCTCGTTCTTCTCCATCTGATTGCTCTCCATCTGGTTGTTCTCCATCTCATTGTTCTCCATCTCATTGTTCTCCATCTCATTGTTCTCCATCTCTCCATCCATCTCTCTATTTTTAGAACGGGGTTGTATTTTTAGAACGGGGTTCTCCTGGTTGACTTTTAGAACGTGTGTAAATCTGAAGCTTTGGGTCTCATTAATATAGAAATACATTCTGAAGGGTTCACAAACTTTCAGTCGCCCCTGTGTTTAAGGTTAATTATTATAATTATTATCAGGTGTAATTTTATAAATTCGGTTGTACTTTTGTCTCGTCTCGTCTCTAACGTCCTCTGGAGTTTTGGGGACTCTGTCTGAAACAGTTCTAATGTTTAAGGGCTGATTTTTTTTTATAAACTAAATCCTACCTCATGATGAAGCTGTCTATATTCCTCTAAAGACATGGACGTCCTCGAGGTCAGCCTGTTCTGTGCGGGCCCGGTTGCCCCACCCCTCCGATGCTCCGAGTTATCCTTTAATGTTAAGACGGTGACGGTGAACAGATCTGAGTTTGAATGAAGGTCCTGAATGTTTGTCCCAAATAAATCCTGAACGATAACGAAGCTGTTTGTGTCCCAACGTCTTCATATCGACAGTGAGAGGAGGAGCTGCAACGGCCCCGCCCACTTTTATTATAATCTATAATCCATCATTAAATATTAAATGATGAACCCTCATGGGGAGTGTGTTTGTAAATCTGGAGTGAAGGTCAGAGGGGTCAGATCCAGAGATGGTCCTGTAGATCAGAGTCAGGGTACTAATGCAGCAGCTACAGGGAGCCAATCAGAGAGGAGAGGCGGAGTCACATGATTCACTCTGGTGGTTGAACATGAGTCGGGCTGCAGAGTTTAAATGAAGCTGGAGGTCTGATGGTGCTTCTATATTTACATTCAAAACAAGAGAATAAGCATCCATCCATCATCTCCCACTTCATCCTCTATTAGGGGGGGGGGGTTCCCCATGCCTATCCAGGGGAGAACATTTTGGGTGCTGGGTAGATACACCCAGGACAGGGGGGCAATCTATCACTGGACACACACTTACTCACACAGACACTCTATATGGGGCAATTTGGAGCATTTCATTTGCCTTGAATGTTTATGGACTGTGGGAGGAAACCCACATGGACGCGAGGAGAACATAGGATTTAGAGAACATAAGTCTAAAACAAGGGTGGCATGGCTTAGTGGTTTAGCATGTTCTCCTCTCAGCGCTAGGGATTCCCAGTCTGAATCCCCATGTCCGCGTGGGTCTCCTCCGGGTTCTCCGTTTTCCTCCCACAGTCCAAAAACATGGATCAAGGTCAAATGAGTTCTCCAAATTGCCCCATATAGAGTGAGTGTGTGTTCAGTGATAGATTGCCCCTCTGTCCTGGGTGTATCTGCCCAGCGCCTGAAATGTTCTCACTTGGATGGACATGGGGAACCCCCCCCCCCACGTGACCCTAATAAAGGATAAAGCAGAAGATAATAATGAATGAAGTCTAAAATAAATCTAAAAATGTAAATAAAAAGTCTTAAATGTCAATTTTTAATTAAATTTTACTAAAAAATATAGCAGCAAATATATAAATAAATATATAATGATATCAGTGATACAAATCTAGGGTGGCACGGTGGCTTAATGGTTTGGCATGTTCTCCTCTCAGCACTAAGGATTCCCGGTTCGAATCCCCATCTGGGTGGAGTTTGCATGTTCTCCCCGTGTCCGTGTGGGTTTCCTCCGGGTTCTCCGGTTTCCTCCCACAGTCCAAAAACATGGATCAAGTCAATTGAATTCTCCAAATTGCCCCATATAGAGTGTGTGTGAGTGAGTGTGTGTCCAGTGATGGATTGGCGCCCTGTCCTGGGTCTGTCTGCCCGGCGCCCGGGACGTTCTCCCCTGGATGGGTATGGGGAACCCCCCCTTCCCCCCCGCGACCCTAATAGAGGATAAAGCGGGAGATAATGGATGAATGAATGAATGAATGATATAAATCTATTTAAAGATCCGCTCGTTATTCGGAATCATTGCCATCACTTGGTGAAACAGCGCCCTCTGGTGTCCCCTGATGACGCTGCAGATGACGCTGCAGGTGACGCTGCTGATGACGCTGTGCGTGTTTGATGGGCGGCCCGCTTTGATCCTGCTCTTTAATGATCAGTGTCCCGCCGCCGCGTCATAATGAGAGACTGTAATTGTGACCCGCGTCCTAAAGCCGGCAGGCCGCTCACCGGACGCCGCTGAGTGATTGATCTTCGTGACGTCATCGGCAGTGACGCTGTGCCCGGTGACGCAGCGTGCTAACGCGCTAACGGCGGCGGCGGCTCTGAGGTACGGTGTGAGGTACGGTCCCGTTAGCGCATTTAATCTCGGTTTAGTCTGTAATCCCGCTCTGGGTTCAGTTTAGTCCGGACTAAATGTAATCCGGTTGCTAGGTAACTGAACTTCATCATTAAACCCGAACAGACGCGCGCGCGAGAGAGAGAGAGAGAGAGAGAGCGGCCTGCGCTTTAATCACACTGATACACTTTACTTTACTGTCCGTCTGCGTCATTAAACTTAATAATTAAACTTAATAATTAAACTAAATCATTAAACTAAATAATTAAACATCATTTACTCAGGACGCGAGCGTCAAAACAAACGTCACGTGACTCGAGCAGGCGCCTGTGTACACCACGTGACCAAAAGTATACGACCACATATGTAAGCAGTACATCAAAGTGACGTGAGGAGGGATTTAATTCATTATACACACACACACTTATACAAACACAAACAAGCACACACACACACACACGTTTCGGGAACGTTTCGAGCGCTGGGCAGTTACACCCAGGACAGGGGGGCAATCTATCACTGGGCATACACTCTATATGGGGCAATTTGGAGAACTCAATTGACTTGATCCATGATTTTGGACTGTGGGTGGAAACCGGCGAACCCGGAGGAAACCCATGAGGACACGGGGAGAACATGGAAACCCCACCCAGATGGGGATTCGAACCAGGAATCCCTAGTGGTG
The DNA here is from genome assembly GCA_019802505.1 of Corydoras sp. C115. Classification (NCBI taxonomy): domain Eukaryota; kingdom Metazoa; phylum Chordata; class Actinopteri; order Siluriformes; family Callichthyidae; genus Corydoras; species Corydoras sp. C115. The sequence continues at coordinate 50,258 of JAFMOC010000765.1, read as the reverse complement.
AGAGGAGAACATGCTAAAGCACTAAGCCACCGTGCTGCCTACATATATATATATATATATATGAAAGTGAAAGCATGAAAAACAGTGGAAATACATAAAGAACTCACAAACACAGGGACAACAAGAGAAACAGAAAATGCAGAAGAACATGAGAACCATAATAATAATAATAATAATAATACATTTTATTTCATAGGCGCCTTTCTGACACTCAAGGACACCTTACAGTTTACAATTGGATATAAAAAAAATAAAAATAATGATAATAATAATAATAATAAATAAAATAATAAATTATGACAACATTAAAACAATTTAACAAAAGAAGACAGAATAAAACAATTATAGGGCATATGCAGTTTTAAAAAGATGGGTTTTCAATGAGGACATGAATAGTGAGGGTGAGTCTATGTTCCGAATGTGTGGTGGTAGAGAATTCCAGAGAGGAGGTGCTGAATGGCTAAAGGCTCTACCCCCCATGGTGGAGGGACGAGCAACGGGAACAGTCAGGTGGATGGAAGAGGAGGATCTGAGAGAGCGGGAGGGAGTGGCGATATTAATGAGGTCTGAGAGATATGGAGGAGAGAGATTGTGAATGGCCTTAAAAGTGAGCATCAGGATTTTATAGTCAATGCGGTATTTTATGGGAAGCCAGTGAAGCTGTTGCAGGACAGGGGAGATATGGTTAGTAAACGGGGTTCTTGTGATGATGCGGGCAGCTGAATTCTGGACCAGTTGAAGCTTATGAAGGGATTTTTGGGGAAGACCAGAGAGAAGAGAATTACAATAATCAAGACGGGATGTCACCAGGCTATGGACAAGGATGGCTGTGGTGTGAGGGGTGAGGGAGGGGGGGGGCGGAGGCGGTTGATATTTCGGAGATGAAAGTAAGCAGAGCGAGTGACGTTGTTAATGTGTGATTGGAATGATAGAGTACTGTCGAGGATGACACCCAGACTCTTGACCTGTACAGAGGGTGCAACAGAGGAGTTGTCAATGTTTATAGAGAAACTGTCAATTTTGGATAGTGATGATTTAGTACCAGTAAGGAGAACCTCAGTTTTATCTCCATTCAATTTAAGTGAGTTAGACGTGAACCAGTGTTTGATTTCTGCCAGGCAGTCAGTAAGGTTAGGAGGTGGGAAGGTAGAGGTGGGTTTTGAAGCAATATAGAGCTGGGTGTCATCCGCGTAGCAGTGAAAATTTATGCCATATTTACGGAAAATATTGCCGAGGGGTAGAAGATATATAATTACATTTACATTTACATTTAGTCATTTAGCAGACGCTTTTATCCAAAGCGACTTACAAATGAGAACACCACAAGTCAGAAGCCATGGAGAAAACCAACTATACTGTAAGTTCATCAAACCTGATTGTTATTCGAAGCTGCGCCCCCCCTCCCCCTTTTTTTTTTTTTTTTTTTTTTTTTTTTTTTTTTTATAACAGGTATTTGGTAAATAGATGCGTCTTAAGTAGTTTCTTAAAACTGTTTAGAGATTCTGCCTTACGGACAGAGTTGGGAAGATCGTTCCACCATTTTGCAGTGGAGTAAAGAGGAGGGGTCCCAGGACAGAACCCTGGGGGACCCCTGAAGTAACAGGAAAAGACTGAGAGGTGAGATTTTTAAGCTGGATGAAGTGAGTACGGCAGGAAAGGTATGACTTGAAGCAGTTTAATGGAGTCTGGGTGATACCAATGGAAGATAGTCTATTGAGGAGAGTGGTGTGACAAATGGTATCAAATGCTGCACTCAGATCGAGGAGAATGAGAATAGAAAGTAAGCCAGAATCAGCTGCCCTGAGAAGGTCATTAGTAATTTTGAGAAGGGCAGTTTCTGTGCTATGGAGGGGACGAAAACCGGACTGGAACTGTTCATACAGATTATTATTTGATAGGTAAGAATGGAGTTGGGTTGCTACTATTTTTTCAAGAACTTTAGAGATAAATGGTAAATTAGAAATGGGGCGCAGGTTATTAAAATTGGAGGGATCAGAACTATATTTTTTAAGGATTGGGGTTATTGCAGCAGTTTTAAGAGCAGCAGGAACAGTTCCAGATGAGAGGGAGGAGTGAATGATGGCAGAAATAATAGGGACCAAAGAAGGGAGACAAGCTTTAACCAGGGGTGTGGGAAGTGGATCAAGTTGACATGTAGATGGTTTAGACTGACAAATGACGTTGGAGATTTCTAAAATGGTGGGGAGCTGAAAGGAGGAAAAAGATTTCACGGGTGGGGGGGAGTTCGAATTTGAAACCAGAAGAGGGGCAGGAGTTGAGTTGAGTGTGAATCTTTTGGATTTTTTCATGGAAGAAGGTCATGAGGGAGTTACAAAAAACAGTAGAGCAAAGGTGAGAAGGTATGGAATCAGGGGCTTGGGTAATATTATTGTAAAGTGAGAACAGTGAACATTAGAACCATGAGAATCACATGAGGAACACACTGATCTCAGTGGGATTTGTAGTTCTATAATTCCTGACTGTAGTCCATGGCTTTGCAGCGCTCCTGTAACGGCGTCAGATATTTATATTTAATAATCTACACTCATAATGTACGTGGAGACGTTACAAAGCAGAGCTGCACCTGACGACTGCTTTCCTATTGATTCACCTGATCTGACTCTGAGGTGATCGTCTTTGGAATTAAAATAACTTTAACATTATTAAAGATAAAAGCCTTTAATGTTGATCTCTCCTTTAATCAAACGCAGCGCTCAGTGCGGGCTTAATGATCTTTAATAACGGCTTCGTTAAAGATCAAAGATCAAATCATTCAGGTTTAATGTAAAGCTCATTAGAATAAAGGTGGAACATTTTAAAATCAGTATTTTAATATTACTGAAATGTCTGATTAATTATACTGAGAATTTTATATCTATATATGTTAATGATATATATATTTATTATATTTACTTATATATATTTATTTGACTCTATAGCAGCGCGGACATAACAAGCGCTGATAACAAACACTGCAACCAAGAAACTGAATAATAATAATAATAATAATGCTCTATAATAATAATATTATTAATAATAATAATGATAATAATAATGCTTAATAATAATAATAATAATAATAATGCTCAATAATAATAATAATAATAATAATAATAATGCTTAATAATAATAATAATAATAATGCTCAATGGCGGCACGGTGGCTTAGTGGTTAGCACGTTCGCCTCTCAGCGCTAGGGGTTCCCGGTTCGAATCCCTATCTGGGTGGAGTTTCCATGTTCTCCCCGTGTCTGCGTGGGTTTTCTCCGGGTTCTCCGGTTTCCTCCCACAGTCCAAAAACATGGATCAAGTCAATTGAATTCTCAAAATTGCCCCATATAGAGTGTGACTGTGTGAGTGAGTGTGTGCCCAGCGATGGATTGGCGCCCTGTCCTGGGTGTATCTGCCCAGCGCCTGAGATGTTCTCCCCTGGATGGGCATGGGGAACCCCACCGCGACCCTAATAGAGGATAAAGCGGGAGATAATGAATGAATGAATGAATAATGCTCAATAATAATAATATTATTAATAATGATAATAATAATGCTTAATAATAATAATAATGCTCTATAATAATAATATTATTAATAATGATAATAATAATGCTTAATAATAATAATGCTCTATAATAATAATAATAATAATAATAATAATAATGCTCTATAATAATAATATTATTAATAATAATAATGATGATAATAATAATGCTTAATAATAATAATAATAATAATAATAATAATAATGACAACAAACGCAGTAAACATGATAAAGACTTCAAATAATATCAAAATAAATAAATGACATTGACCCTGTGTTAATAATGAACAGATTAAGGTTGACGTGATTGAGGTGCGCCCCCTGGTGTTCAGACGGTGTCATTGCCTGTGGTCTTCTCCTCAGGTCATGGACTTTCCCGGTCACTTCGAGCAGATCTTCCAGCAGCTGAACCAGCAGCGCGTCCAGGGGCAGCTGTGCGACTGCGTGATCGTGGTGGGGGGGCGCCATTTCAAAGCTCACCGCGCCGTCCTGGCGGCGAGCAGCACGCACTTCCGGGCGCTGTTCGGGGCGTCGGAGGGCGACGGCGTGAGCGTCATCCGCCTGGACTCCGAGGTGGTGACCTCCGAGGCCTTCTCGGCGCTGATGGACATGCTGTACACGTCCACGCTGACGCTGGGGGAGAGCAACGTGATGGACGTGCTGCTGGCCGCCTCCCACCTGCATCTGAACGCCGTGGTCAAGGCCTGCAAGCACTACCTCACCACCCGCACGCTGCCCAAGGCCCCGCCCCCCGACCAGCCACACGCGCCCGCCCACCTGCAGCGCTCCGTCCTGCTGCAGCAGCTGGGCCTCAGCCTCGTGAGCTCCGCCCTCGGGGAGGACACCGAGGACGAGGGGGGGCGGGCGGGGCAGGGCCTGCCAACCCAGCGCGGCGACGCCCTCTACCCCCCGCGCCGCGCCCACAAGCGCAAGCCAGCCTTCTCCGTGATGCGTTCCGAGCTGGAGCAGTCGCGCCGGAGGCCACGCCTCTTCTCCAGCTCCCAGGGGATCGGGGACGAGGGGGCGGGGCCGGGGGAGGAGCTGCTGTCCCCGGACTCGCACGGTAAAACGGCCGACGAGGACGCCAAAACGGACGTCATGCTCGTGGTCGGAGACGACGGGGGGAGCTACGGGAGGGGGGGGGCGCAGGAGGACATGCAGCTGCCCAGCCAGTCGGATGGGGGGGGGCTGAGCAGGGCGGAGCCACTGCTGCTGCTGCCGCCGCACAAACTGGAGTACCCCCATGAGGACGGCCTCAAAGAGGGAGGGGCCGGGGGGGCCGAGGCGCAGCACATGCAGGTGGTGGTGAAGATCGAGCCCATCAGCTCCCCCGAACCCGCTGACGAGACCAGTGACGTCACCTCACAGGCAGGGGGCAGCGATCAGGTACGGTACACGTTCTACTGCAGAACATTAATTAATACGGTTAATGATGACCCCCCCCCTCTCACACACACACACACACCCCTCTGCTCATGCCATGCTGAATGTACCCCCCCCCCCCCCCGTACTGACCTCAAAGACCTGACCTGGACCTTAAAGCAGACCTGACCATAAAGACCTGACCTGGACCTTAAAGACCTGGACCTTAAAGACCAGACCTGACCATAAAGACCTGGACCTTAAAGACCAGACCTGACCTTACCATAAAGTCATGACCTGACCTCAAAACCTGACCTCAAAGACCTGACCTGACCTTAAAGACCTGGACCTTAAAGACCAGACCTGACCTGACCTCAAAGACCTGACTTCAAAACCTGACCTCAAAGACCTGACCTGACCTGACCTTAAAGACCTGGACCTTAAAGACCAGACCTGACCATAAAGACCTGGACCTTAAAGACCAGACCTGACCTTAAAGACCTGGACCTTAAAGACCAGACCTGACCTTAAAGACCTGGACCTTAAAGACCAGACCTGACCATAAAGACCTGGACCTTAAAGACCAGACCTGACCATAAAGACCTGGACCTTAAAGACCAGACCTGACCTTACCATAAAGTCATGACCTGACCTCAAAACCTGACCTCAAAGACCTGACCTCAAAGACCTGACCTGACCTGACCTTAAAGACCTGGACCTTAAAGACCAGACCTGACCTGACCTCAAAGACCTGACTTCAAAACCTGACCTCAAAGACCTGACCTTAAAGACCTGGACCTTAAAGACCAGACCTGACCCGACCTTAAAGACCTGGACCTTAAAGACCTGGACGTTAAAGACCAGATCTGACCTGACCATAAAGACCTGACCTGACCATAAAGACCTGGACGTTAAAGACCAGACCTGACCTGACCATAAAGACCTGACCATAAAGACCTGACCTGAGCTGACCTTAAAGAGCCCATCAGCTCCCCCGAACCCGCTGACGAGACCAGTGACGTCACCTCACAGGCAGGGGGCAGCAATCAGGTACTGTTAATGATGACCCCCCCACCCACCCACCCACACACACACACACACACACACACACACCTCTGCTCATGCCATGCTGAGTGTACCCCCCCGCCCCCCCGGAACTGATCCCATCATACTTATCCCATCACATACTGATCCCATCACATGACCGTGTCTCATGGACTGTGTGCATGCTAGAATAGTAACGGTCCTTCCCTAAACTGTTTGGTGGTTGTGTCCACTCCGGTCAGGTGGAGGCGGTGGTGGAGAAGCTGGAGCTGAGTCCTGACGGGAGCGAGGGCAGCTTCAGCGAGCCTCAGCCCAGCTCCCACCTGCTGCTGTCCGACGTCAAGGGCTCGGCCGGGGAGGACAGAGGCTCCGCCCCCGACGCCCCGCCGGAGCGCGGGCCCCCCCGCTTCCTGTTCAGCTCGGACACGGCGCTGCTGTCCCCCTCGCATCACCACCGCCTCCTCCCTCTGGAGGCGCAGGAGCTCGCCGGCCTGCGCCCGGACGCCCTGCTGCTGCGCCCCGCGCACGACGCCGTCGCCTCGTCCTCCACCGAACACCTGTCCGTGGAGTACCACCGGAACGGCATCCGCGCGCCCCGAGGCACCGCCGCGGGGTTCCCCCCCTTCCGCCGCATCGCCCCGAAAGTCCAGTCGGTGCATGACGGCGCCTCCCCGTCCTCGTCGGGGCTGTTGAGCGGCGGCTTCGAGGCGGCGGCTCAGCGGGGGGTGGGCTCGAACCCGCTCCCTCAGCTGACCCGCGCCTCGGCGGACGTGCTGTCCAAGTGTAAGAAGGCTCTGTCGGAGCACAACGTCCTGGTGGTGGAGGGGGCGCGCAAGTACGCCTGCAAGATCTGCTGCAAGACGTTCCTCACGCTGACCGACTGCAAGAAGCACATCCGCGTCCACACCGGCGAGAAGCCCTACGCCTGTCTGAAGTGCGGGAAACGCTTCAGCCAGTCCAGCCACCTCTACAAACACTCCAAAACCACCTGCCTGCGCTGGCAGAACACCGCAACCCTGCTCTGAGGACCACTGACCAACCACAACATCACAACACCTGACCTGGACCTCAAAGACACGGACCTCGAAGCCCTACGCCTGTCTGAAGTGCAGGAAACGCTTCAGCCAGTCCAGCCACCTCTACAAACACTCCAAAACCACCTGCGCTGGCAAAACACTGCAACCCTGCTCTGAGGACCACTGACCAACCACAACATCACTTGCGCTTAAAGACCTGGACCTCGAAGCCCTGACCTCAAAGACCTGACCTGGACCTTAAAGGACCAGACCTGACCTTGAAGACCTGACCTCAAAGACCTGACCTGACCATGAAGACCTGACCTTAAAGACCAGACCAGACCTGACCTAACCTTGAAAACCTAACCTTAAAGACCAGACCAGACCTGACCTTGAAAACCTGACCTTAAAGACTAGACCTGACCATAAATACCGGACATGACCTGACCTTGAAGACCTGGACCTCAAAGACCTGACCTTAAAGCCCTGACCTGACTTTGAAAACCTGACCTTACAGACTAGACCTGACCTTAAAGACCAGACCTGGTCTGACCTTGGAAGACCTGACCATAAAGATTAGACCTGACCTCAAAGACCTGACCATAAAGGCCAGACCTCAACTGGACCTCAAAGACCTGACCTCAAAGACCAGACCTGGACCTTAAAGCCCTGACCCGACCTTAAAGGTGTATTCAACTTACAGAAGCTACCGGTCCTCCACACTGTAAGCAGTTTATTGTAACGTCTCTGTATTTATGACTTTCTTAGTTTTCTACTTTTTGTGTAAAACGTTTTATTGTGAGCTCTTTTATTTTATTATTTTTTATTAAACCCCTGAGCGATGGCTCCTCCCCCTGCAGCATGCGGATCATATGGGGGGGGGGTGTATGCGGATCATATGGGGGGGGTGTATGCGGATCATGTGGGGGGGGGGGTGTATGCAGATCATGTGGGGGGTGTGTATGCGGATCATATGGGGGGGGGTGTATGCGGATCATGTGGGGGGGGGGGTGTATGCGGATCATATGGGGGGGGTGTATGCGGATCATGTGGGGGGGGGTGTATGCAGATCATGTGGGGGGTGTGTATGCGGATCATATGGGGGGGGGTGTATGCGGATCATATGGGGGGGGGTGTATGCGGATCATATGGGGGGGGGTGTATGCAGATCATATGGTGGATCAGTATGAATTCAGGGGGGGGTATTGTTACTGTTGCGGTGGTGTTCTGCGCTCTCTATGTTACTAAATTAGTGTCAGAGTTTAGAAAATGTTTAATATGAACAGCAGATGAGTGGAGCAGTGATGTGAGGTGTTTGTAGTGGAGGAGCCGCGTTTCAGGTCTTTAATAAAAGTGCTCCACATTAACCCCCCCCCCCCCCCCCCCCCCCTTCCCGGTCAGGTTTTCACTAAACGGTTCCCTCATCAGTGCAATTCAGCGAGGTTCTGACCACATGAGTGGAACCTTTACAGATGTGACCCCTGTACATTTCTACCTCAGTGTCTGTAAATAAACTGTAGAACATGACGCTCAGTCTGACCTTCCTCCTCCTCCTCCTCCTCCTCCTGTCCAGTACACCTCTGTTCGTGATTTATTCCAATAATACAGAAGCTCGAGAGTCTGATTGCTTTAATAAAACACTTACAAACACACTATCATAAACAACAAGCTCTGAGTAACAGCATTCCACTTTCTCTCACCATCACACTGCCCTCTAGTGTTCACACTCCAGAAGACACTTTGTAAACGTCACGGGTCGGATTTCAGAATGAAACCTTCTTCCCGTTTGAACCTTGAACCCCCACAGGAAGTTAGAAAATAAGTGCTGAGTCAGCAATATTTATTTTATTGCTTTATTAAAATCCATCAGATAAATTTATTCATTTTCAAACAATCACCAGCTGTTATTAAAGCTTCCTGCAGGTGGCGTAACATCATGTTCATCCCGAGCTCATGCAATAATACGTTAGCGCGTTAACAAACTAACGACGTGAAGCCGCGGTGACGGCGGTTCTGTGATGTCACAGGTCTGCTGCTCGTCGGGGGTTGAAGGTCCCCGTTGCCCCGGGGCCATTGGACTTTGTGGCGTTTGTTCAGAGTGGATGATTGACGCGGAACGTTCTCCTTGGTTCTCTTTACGCTTTGATCTCGGTGGCTCCCTCTAAAGGTGAAGTTCCTGAGGCATGGCTTCTCCTCGGAGGCCCGTCAGCAGGTTGTTGGCAGCCAGAGCGGACATGGCGTTACGCGTGCTGTAGGTGGCGCTGGCGATGTGGGGCAGGATGACTGCAAACACACACACACACACACACACAGACACACATCACACACACACATCACACACACACATCACACACACACACACACATCACACACATAGACACACATCACACACACACATCACACACACAGACACACATCACACACACATCACACACACAGACACACATCACACACAGTTTTGATTTCTCCACCATGTAGTCTGTTTTTAAAGTGAACGCTGGTCGCTGAGTAACAGGTTTAGTGATCGGGAATCAACTTGCTGTTCATTCATTATCTTCAGCTTTATCCTCTAATAGGGTCGGGGGGGGGGGGGGTTTCCCCATGCCGTTCCAGGGGAGAACGTCTCGGGCACTGGGCAGATACACCCAGGACAGGGGGGGCAATCTATCACACTCACACACACACACTCACACTCACTATATGGGGCAATTTAGAGCGTTCTGCGTGTACTGTGTGTTTAACGGAGATGAATGGGTGAACGGAGGGGTGAACACAGTGAACGGGGGGGTGAACACAGTGAACAGAGGGGTGAACACAGTGAACGGAGGGGTGAACAGAGGGGTGAACACAGTGAACGGAGGGGTGAACAGAGGGGTGAACACAGTGAACGGGGGGGTGAACACAGTGAACAGAGGGGTGAACACAGTGAACGGGGGGGTGAACACAGTGAACAGAGGGGTGAACACAGTGAACGGAGGGGTGAACAGAGGGGTGAACACAGTGAACGGGGGGGGTGAACACAGTGAACAGAGGGGTGAACACAGTGAACAGAGGGGTGAACACAGTGAACGGGGGGGTGAACACAGTGAACAGAGGGGTGAACACAGTAAACGGGGGGGTGAACACAGTGAACGGGGGGGTGAACACAGTGAACGGGGGGGGGGGTGAACACAGTGAACGGGGGGGGGGGTGAACACAGTGCCGCTCACCACAGTTTTTGAGTGTAAACAGCGGGTGGTCGGTGGGTAACGGTTCCGGCGTGGTGACGTCCAGCCCGGCTCCGGCGATCTGCCCCGTGGACAGGGCCTCGTACAGGTCCTCCTGGTTGACCACCCCGCCCCTGTCCACCAAACACACAGAGACCAAAGAAGAACCTTCAGACATTTAAACCTCTGATCTGAGGTCAGAAATCTTTTAATTAAAACTGAATCATTAATTATCTGATCACATGATCTCATCCTCGCTGATCGCTGAGTAACAGGGTTACAGTTTCTCTAACCATCACACACTGCCATCTAGTGTCAGAGTTATGAGTTTATAAGAGCCGCTGTGTAAAGGGTGCACATGCTCGTCAGGCGGAGCTGCGCAGGTGAGTTAATTATCTCTAATTAAATCCGTCGAGTCTGCTCTGCTTTCTCTCAGCGCCACAGCGCCACCATCACAACCTGTAATGAACTGCAACGCAATTCAATCGTTTAGCAGCCGCTTTTATCTAAAGTGACTCACAAACGAGAACAGTAATTAAAGAGGAACTCGTTACACTGTATAATTATTAAATGACCCCCCTTTAATTAATTTAATTAATATATATTAATTTAATGAATGTATAAATGATTGTGTTTGTGTTGGAGATGTCGTTTCTTAAAGACGGTCAGCGTCTTACAGACAGAGCTGGAGATGGTTCCACCGGTGGAGAACCATACAGAGTGGAGGTGAGGTTGCCCCACCAGGCCACACCCATCAGGAGAACGTAGTGACCGAGTCGGAGTGTTTTAATTTAGAGTGAGGGTCAGAGGGTCTGCAGCTCTGATTAATGAGATGTTAATGATTACAGGACATGACGGGGGGGGTTTGTCTTGCCGCTGTCTCTCTGTTCTGCGGTACCTGCTGGTGTTGATGAAAATGGAGGTGTTCTTCATTTTGGAGAACAGCTGTTTATTACAGACAGACTGAGTCTCCGGGGTCAGAGCGCAGCACACGGTCAGGAAGTCTGACTGACCCGCCAGCTCGTCCAGAGACACTGCACAGACACAGAGACCGGCGTGAGGATCTGTACATACAGAGGTGAGGGGTGGAGGGGTGGTGAGGTTCTGCAGGGTTCTCCGCTTGTTCTGCCGGTGTGGGTGTACCGTACTCGGCGTGGATGTCCTCCGCCAGCTTAGGTCTGGGAGCCACGTCCGTGTAAATGAACCTTTTCACCTTGAACGGCTTCAGACGCTCCGCGATGGCGACCCCTGCAGGAGAGACGGAGAGACACGTGACACATTGCCACGGCGACCGCAGACCATCTGACCGGAGAACGGGTTCTCACCGATCCGCCCGAGACCCAGTATCCCGACCGTGCTGCCGGACAGCTCCTGACCACACAGCCACTGAGTTCTCCACGTTCCCCACCCTCCACTGAGAACACACACACACACACACATCAGTCACCTGTAGAACCACACAGCCACTGAGTTCTCCACGTTCCCCACCCTCCACTGAGAACACACACACACACACACACACACACATCAGTCACCTGTAGAACCACACAGCCACCGAGTCCTCCACGTCCCCCACCCTCCACTGAGAACACACACAAACACACACACACACACACACTCACACATCAGGCTTGCTGGACATCACCTGACTGACCGGTTCTCCTTGTGTCTGACCGAGGGTGTCACATGGTTCTGGAGGTTTGGGTGATTGGAACTTTGCAGAACTTTTTTTATAATCACACTATTCTAAATAAAATGATGTGTTTTGGATCGTAGGGTGCACAGTGCTGTGGTGTTTGGCATGTTCTCCCCTCATTGGCTGCTCTAAATTGCCCCTGTGTGTGTGTGTGTGTGTGTGTGTGTGTGTGTGTGTGTGTGTGTGTGTGTGTGTGTGTTTTTACGTTTTAGCCTCATGCGTGGCCTCAATAAGTCTGCGTGATGTGGCGAGCAGCAGGGCCACGGTCAGCTCGGCCACGGCATCGGTCAGCACGTCCGGAGTGTATCCTACACGGATTCCCCTGAACACACACACACACACACACACACACACACAGATGATTCTAGACTTTAATTATAGTTATCATTTACAGAAACATCACATCATTATAATAAAGCGTCCATCAGTTTAATTTACATTATATATATATAATGTGGTCACTAGTGGGCAGTGTGATGGTTACAGAAACCGGAATCCTGTTACTCAGCGATCAGCGTTCACTCTATAAACCGGACAGGATTATGATGTGGAACATTTAATTTACTAAATGCCACGCCCTCTCATACTGTAATGATTTTCATTATTATAATAAAACGCTTCATCCCACTCCTTAAATCTGATTGGCTGAGCCGTGTGACATCATCAACAATACCCCTCCCGATCTTCTGATTGTGTGATATATCAGTGTGATTGGTATCAGTGTGTGATATACAATACATTATTTTAAATCCTAAAATACAGATTGATAGAAACAGAGATCAGCACTAAAGCTGTTCCACTGTTTACAAAGTGTCTTCTGGAGTGTGAACACTAGAGGGCAGTGTGATGGTGAGAGAAAGTGGAATGCTGTTACTCAGAGATCAGCACTAAAGCTGTTCCACTGTTTACAAAGTGTCTTCTGGAGTGTGAACACTAGAGGGCAGTGTGATGGTGAGAGAAAGTGGAATGCTGTTACTCAGAGATCAGCACTAAAGCTGTTCCACTGTTTACAAAGTGTCTTCTGGAGTGTGAACACTAGAGGGCAGTGTGATGGTGAGAGAAAGTGGAATGCTGTTACTCAGAGATCAGCACTAAAGGCTCATTTATACTCAACGTTAAATACGGAGACGGATACGGACGGAGCCTTTTGTCCGTACTCTGCGTTCATTTCGTACGTAATTTGCACGTTTTCTGAAAGCTTGCGGATGCGGACAGGACGGAGCAATACCACTGGAAACCGTGGGGGCGGTGCATGATGCGACCACTTCCATATGTACACGAAGGAGAAGAAAAACATGGCGGAACTTTTTGAAGACGGTTATACGAGTGTGTGCGCAATTTTAATCATTTATATGATGTTCCTTCGCCGGAGCTCAGGGACAAACATTTACAAAGCAAAGCAAGTTATCGAATGCCCTGGCAGACATCCGAAAGTATTGGAAATGACGTTCGTCATCAATTTCCCTCATTGGGCGGACAAGTGAATAAAATTCTCCATCCAAATGTCGCGACCTGTTCAGTGGCCTCACAGAACACCGCCGTCTAGAACGCTGCCTTTTCTGTCGTTTTTGCAGTTTGTACAAAATCATAAGTTCCTCCGCCGTCGCCATGTTTGATTTTTACTCTAAACTGCCCTCTAGTGGATGTAGTGTTCAACAACCATATCAACGGAGCTGACGCAAGGAAGTATGTGGGCAGTAACTGTTATAACGCATGAAACGCACGCACACATTTCCGTACGCAGAGGGAGTATAAATGAGGCTTAAAGCTGTTCCACTGTTTACAAAGTGTCTTCTGGAGTGTGAACACTAGAGGGCAGTGTGATGGTGAGAGAAAGTGGAATGCTGTTACTCAGAGATCAGCACTAAAGCTGTTCCACTGTTTACAAAGTGTCTTCTGGAGTGTGAACACTAGAGGGCAGTGTGATGGTGAGAGAAAGTGGAATGCTGTTACTCAGAGATCAGCACTAAAGCTGTTCCACTGTTTACAAAGTGTCTTCTGGAGTGTGAACACTAGAGGGCAGTGTGATGGTGAGAGAAAGTGGAATGCTGTTACTCAGAGATCAGCGTGCACTTTATAAACCGGACTTGATGACGTGGTGGGAGATCAGATTATTAATGATTTAGTTCGTTTGGACGTTTGGACGTTTGGACGTTTAGATGTTTGGACGTTTGGACGTTTGGACGTTTAGACATTTGGACGTTTAGACTTTTGTACATTTGGACGTTTGGACGTTTAGACGTTTGGACGTTTGGACGTTTGGACGTTTAGACGTTTGGACGTTTAGACGTTTGGACGTTTGGACGTTTAGACTTTTGTACGTTTGGACGTTTGGACATTTAGATGTTTGGACGTTTGGACGTTTAGACGTTTGGACGTTTGGACGTTTAGACTTTTGTACGTTTGGACGTTTGGACATTTAGATGTTTGGACGTTTGGACGTTTGGACGTTTAGACGTTTGGACGTTTAGACTTTTGTACATTTGGACGTTTGGACGTTTAGACTTTTGTACATTTGGACGTTTGGACGTTTGGACGTTTGACGTTTGGACGTTTAGACGTTTGGACATTTAGACTTTTGTACGTTTAGACGTTTAGACGTTTAGACTTTTGTACGTTTAGATGTTTGGACGTTTGGACATTTGGACGTTTGGACCTTTAGACGTTTGGACGTTTGGACGTTTAGACTTTTGTACGTTTGGACGTTTAGACGTTTAGACGTTTGGACGTTTGTACGTTTGTACGTTTGGACGTTTTGTTTTGATAATTGGTGGAAGTTGGTTTGAAAATTGTGAGACCCTCAGCTGTAGAGCGTCTCATGGACGAGGTAGAACCTTACTCCCTCAGGATAACGCCGTCCACGCGATCGTCCCTAATTTAAACCCAGGTGATGTTCTCAGAGTGGACGAGCGTCTCTGATGAATGTCCAGATCGTGTCCTTTAATAAACGCAGGTGAGACTGGACTGACCTGCTCTTCAGCTGCTCCAGAGACAGATGATCGAACCCCACGGACATGGTGCTCAGAACCTTCAGGTCTGGACCTGCGGGGACACAAAGGCGTGGTCACGTGAGCTTCCGCCGCAGCATTCTGATTGGCTGAGCTGAGCTGACCTGCGGCCTGCAGCACTTCATGGTCGATCTTCTCGGTGAGGACACACAGCAGTCCATGGCAGCCTCTGACCCGTCTCAGCAGCTCCTGTCGGGGGACTGGCTCGTCCGAGTCCCACAGCTCCACCTGCACCCTGCGGACAGAGGGCGCAGAGATTGGCATGTTCTCCTCCCAGTGCTGGGGATCCAGGGTCCAATCCCAATCTGGGTGGAGTTTGCATGTTCTCCCCATTTTAAGTTTTAATTGGCTGAAAATGTCGACTCATCAAAAGTACTCTCCAATCAGAGGGCGTGAATACACCGACATAACGTGTCCACTAGAGGGCTCTGTAGAGCAAACTCTCACTCTGATTGGTTGATTTACACTTAGTTAATGCAACCTGAACCCGGCAACCAGTGATGCTGAAATGTGATTGGTTGATTGTAATATTACATCAGGTTTGTAACCCAGCGGCCACTTTATTAGAGACACCCGAGTGTCTCATGTAGACGGAAACAATGAGGCATCGTGGTTTAGCATGTTCTCCTCTCAGCGCTGGGGATCCAGGTTCCAATCCCAATCTGGGTGGAGTTTGCATGTTCTCCCCATTTTAAGTTTTAATTGGCTGAAAATGTCGACTCATCAAAAGTACTCTCCAATCAGAGGGTCTGAATACACCGACATAATGTGTCCACTAGAGGGCTCTGTAGAGCAAACTCTCACTCTGATTGGTTGATTTACACTTTAATACAAAGCTGAACCCGGCAACCAGTGATGCTGAAATGTGATTGGTCGATTGGTTGAAGTCAGAGGTTTGTAGCTTCATTAGAGACACCTGATAGTTTCATGTAGATGGCATCGTGGTTTAGCATGTTCTCCTTTCAGCGCTGGGGATCCAGGTTCCAATCCCAATCTGGGTGGAGTTTACCCCATGTTCATCCCTTTCACCCATGTCCTCCCCGTGTCCGCATGGGTTTCCTCCGGGTTCTCCGGTTTCCTCCCACAGTCCAAAAACATGGATCAAGTCAATTGAGTTCTCCAAATTGCCCCATATAGAGTGTGTCTGTGTGAGTGAGTGTGTGCCCAGCGATAGATTGCCCCCCTGTCCAGGGTGAATCTGCCCAGCGCCCGAGACGTTCCCCTGGACGGGCTCTGGTTTCCTCCAACAGTCCCAGAACCTGGATTCAAGGTGAACTCTCTGCTCTACATTGCCCCACATGGTGATGTATTGATGTAGAGTGGAGGTCAGTGTTAGGGACGGTTTATCTGCAGGGCTGTGTGTGGGTCACTGATCAAAGCTCTCTGAGGTGAGGGAGCAGTGTGCCACCTGCTGGAGGAGACACCCTCAACACCGAGGACACCCTCACACAGAGGACACCCTCACACCGAGGACACCCTCACACCGAGTACACCCTCACACCGAGGACACCCTCACACCGAGGACACCCTCAACACCGAGGACACCCTCACACAGAGGACACCCTCACACCGAGGACACCCTCACACCGAGGACACCCTCAACACCGAGGACACCCTACACAGAGGACACCCTCACACCGAGGACACCCTCACACCGAGTACACCCTCACACCGAGGACACCCTCACACCGAGGACACCCTCAACACCGAGGACACCCTCACACAGAGGACACCCTCACACCGAGGACACCCTCACACCGAGGACACCCTCAACACCGAGGACACCCTCACACAGAGGACACCCTCACACAGAGGACACCCTCAACACCGAGGACACCCTCACACCGAGGACACCCTCACACCGAGGACACCCTCAACACCGAGGACACCCTCACACAGAGGACACCCTCACACAGAGGACACCCTCACACCGAGGACACCCTCACACCGAGGACACCCTCAACACCGAGGACACCCTCACACAGAGGACACCCTCACACCGAGGACACCCTCACACCGAGGACACCCTCAACACCGAGGACACCCTCACACAGAGGACACCCTCACACAGAGGACACCCTCAACACCGAGGACACCCTCACACCGAGGACACCCTCACACAGAGGACACCCTCACACCGAGGACACCCTCACACCGAGGACACCCTCAACACCGAGGACACCCTCACACCGAAGACACCCTCACACCGAGGACACCCTCAACACCGAGGACACCCTCACACAGAGGACACCCTCACACCGAGGACACCCTCACACCGAGGACACCCTCAACACCGAGGACACCCTCACACAGAGGACACCCTCACACAGAGGACACCCTCAACACCGAGGACACCCTCACACCGAGGACACCCTCACACCGAGGACACCCTCAACACCGAGGACACCCTCACACAGAGGACACCCTCACACAGAGGACACCCTCACACCGAGGACACCCTCACACCGAGTACACCCTCACACCGAGGACACCCTCACACCGAGGACACCCTCAACACCGAGGACACCCTCACACAGAGGACACCCTCACACAGAGGACACCCTCAACACCGAGGACACCCTCACACAGAGGACACCCTCACACAGAGGACACCCTCACACAGAGGACACCCTCAACACCGAGGACACCCTCACACAGAGGACACCCTCACACCGAGGACACCTTCACACAGAGGACACCCTCAACACCAAGGACACCCTCACACAGAGGACACCCTCACACCGAGGACACCCTCACACAGAGGACACCCTCACACCGAGGACACCCTCACACCGAGGACACCCTCACACCGAGGACACCCTCACACCGAGGACACCCTCAACACCGAGGACACCCTCACACAGAGGACACCCTCACACAGAGGACACCCTCAACACCGAGGACACCCTCACACAGAGGACACCCTCACACAGAGGACACCCTCACACAGAGGACACCCTCAACACCGAGGACACCCTCACACAGAGGACACCCTCACACAGAGGACACCCTCACACCGAGGACACCCTCACACAGAGGACACCCTCAACACCGAGGACACCCTCACACAGAGTACACCCTCACACCGAGGACACCCTCACACCGAGGACACCCTCACACAGAGGACACCCTCACACCGAGTACACCCTCACACCGAGGACACCCTCACACCGAGGACACCCTCAACACCGAGGACACCCTCACACAGAGGACACCCTCACACCGAGGACACCCTCACACCGAGGACACCCTCACACCGAGGATACCCTCAACACCGAGGACACCCTCACACAGAGGACACCCTCAACACCGAGGACACCCTCAACACCTAGGACACCCTCACACAGAGGACACCCTCACACCGAGGACACCCTCACACAGAGGACACCCTCACACAGAGGACACCCTCACACCGAGGACACCCTCACACAGAGGACACCCTCACACAGAGGACACCCTCAACACCGAGGACACCCTAACACCGAGGACACCCTCACACCGAGGATACCCTCAACACAGAGGACACCCTCACACAGAGGACACCCTCACACAGAGGACACCCTCAACACCGAGGACACCCTCACACCAAGGACACCCTCACACAGAGGACACCCTCACACCGAGGACACCCTCACACCGAGGACACCCTCACACAGAGGACACCCTCACACCGAGGACACCCTCACACCGAGGACACCCTCACACAGAGGACACCTTCACACAGAGGACACCCTCAACACCGAGGACACCCTCACACCGAGGACACCCTCACACCAAGGACACCCTCACACGGAGGACACCCTCACACCGAGTACACCCTCACACCGAGGACACCCTCACACCGAGGACACCCTCAACACCGAGGACACCCTCACACAGAGGACACCCTCAACACCGAGGACACCCTCAACACCGAGGACACCCTCAACACCGAGGACACCCTCACACAGAGGACACCCTCACACCGAGGACACCCTCACACCGAGGACACCCTCAACACCGAGGACACCCTCACACAGAGGACACCCTCACACAGAGGACACCCTCAACACCGAGGACACCCTCAACACCTTGGACACCCTCACACAGAGGACACCCTCACACCGAGGACACCCTCACACAGAGGACACCCTCACACAGAGGACACCCTCACACCGAGGACACCCTCACACAGAGGACACCCTCAACACCGAGGACACCCTCAACACCGAGGACACCCTAACACCGAGGACACCCTCACACCGAGGATACCCTCACACCGAGGATACCCTCAACACAGAGGACACCCTCACACAGAGGACACCCTCACACAGAGGACACCCTCACACAGAGGACACCCTCAACACCGAGGACACCCTCACACCAAGGACACCCTCACACAGAGGACACCCTCACACCGAGGACACCCTCACACCGAGGATACCCTCAACACCGAGGACACCCTCACACAGAGGACACCCTCACACCGAGGACACCCTCACACAGAGTACACCCTCACACCGAGGACACCCTCACACCGAGTACACCCTCACACCGAGGACACCCTCACACCGAGGACACCCTCACACCGAGGACAACCTCAACACCGAGGACACCCTCACACAGAGGACACCCTCACACCGAGGACACCCTCACACCGAGGACACCCTCACACAGAGGACACCCTCACACCGAGGACACCCTCAACACCGAGGACACCCTCACACAGAGGACGCCCTCACACAGAGGACGCCCTCACACCGAGGACGCCCTCACACCGAGGACGCCCTCACACAGAGGACACCCTCACACCGAGGACACCCTCACACCGAGGACACCCTCACACAGAGGACACCCTCACACCGAGGACACCCTCACACAGAGGACGCCCTCACACAGAGGACGCCCTCACACCGAGGACGCCCTCACACAGAGGACACCCTCACACCGAGGACACCCTCACACCGAGGACACCCTCACACAGAGGACACCCTCACACAGAGGACACCCTCACACCGAGGACACCCTCACACCGAGGACACCCTCAACACCGAGGACACCCTCACACCGAGGACACCCTCACACAGAGGACACCCTCACACCGAGGACACCCTCACACCGAGTACACCCTCACACCGAGGACACCCTCAACACCGAGGACACCCTCACACCGAGGACACCCTCACACAGAGGATGCCCTCACACAGAGGACGCCCTCACACCGAGGACGCCCTCACACCGAGGACACCCTCACACAGAGGACGCCCTCACACAGAGGACGCCCTCACACCGAGGACACCCTCACACCGAGGACACCCTCACACAGAGGACACCCTCACACCGAGGACACCCTCACACAGAGGACACCCTCACACCGAGGACACCCTCACACAGAGGACACCCTCACACAGAGGACACCTTCACACCGAGGACACCCTCACACAGAGGACACCCTCACACCGAGGACACCCTCACACCGAGGACACCCTCAACACCGAGGACACCCTCACACCGAGGACACCCTCAACACCGAGGACACCCTCACACAGAGGACACCCTCACACCGAGGACACCCTCAACACCGAGGACACCCTCACACAGAGGACACCCTCACACAGAGGACGCCCTCACACCGAGGACGCCCTCACACCGAGGACGCCCTCACACAGAGGACACCCTCACACCGAGGACACCCTCACACCGAGGACACCCTCACACAGAGGACACCCTCACACCGAGGACACCCTCACACAGAGGACGCCCTCACACAGAGGACACCCTCACACCGAGGACACCCTCACACCGAGGACGCCCTCACACAGAGGACACCCTCACACCGAGGACACCCTCACACCGAGGACGCCCTCACACCGAGGACACCCTCACACCGAGGACACCCTCACACAGAGGACACCCTCACACCGAGGACACCCTCACACCGAGGACACCCTCAACACCGAGGACGCCCTCACACCGAGGACACCCTCAACACCGAGGACACCCTCACACAGAGGACACCCTCACACCGAGGACACCCTCACACCGAGTACACCCTCACACCGAGGACACCCTCAACACCGAGGACACCCTCACACAGAGGACACCTTCACACCGAGGACACCCTCAACACCGAGGACACCCTCACACAGAGGACGCCCTCACACAGAGGACGCCCTCACACCGAGGACGCCCTCACACAGAGGACACCCTCACACCGAGGACACCCTCACACCGAGGACACCCTCACACAGAGGACACCCTCACACAGAGGACGCCCTCACACAGAGGACACCCTCACACCGAGGACGCCCTCACACCGAGGACGCCCTCACACAGAGGACACCCTCACACCGAGGACACCCTCACACCGAGGACACCCTCACACAGAGGACACCCTCACACCGAGGACACCCTCACACAGAGGACGCCCTCACACAGAGGACGCCCTCACACCGAGGACGCCCTCACACAGAGGACGCCCTCACACCGAGGACACCCTCACACCGAGGACACCCTCACACAGAGGACACCCTCACACAGAGGACACCCTCACACCGAGGACACCCTCACACCGAGGACACCCTCAACACCGAGGACACCCTCACACCGAGGACACCCTCACACAGAGGACACCCTCACACCGAGGACACCCTCACACCGAGTACACCCTCACACCGAGGACACCCTCAACACCGAGGACACCCTCACACCGAGGACACCCTCACACAGAGGATGCCCTCACACAGAGGACGCCCTCACACCGAGGACGCCCTCACACCGAGGACACCCTCACACAGAGGACGCCCTCACACAGAGGACGCCCTCACACCGAGGACACCCTCACACCGAGGACACCCTCACACAGAGGACACCCTCACACCGAGGACACCCTCACACAGAGGACACCCTCACACCGAGGACACCCTCACACAGAGGACACCTTCACACCGAGGACACCCTCACACAGAGGACACCCTCACACCGAGGACACCCTCACACCGAGGACACCCTCAACACCGAGGACACCCTCACACCGAGGACACCCTCAACACCGAGGACACCCTCACACAGAGGACACCCTCACACCGAGGACACCCTCAACACCGAGGACACCCTCACACAGAGGACACCCTCACACAGAGGACGCCCTCACACCGAGGACGCCCTCACACCGAGGACGCCCTCACACAGAGGACACCCTCACACCGAGGACACCCTCACACCGAGGACACCCTCACACAGAGGACACCCTCACACCGAGGACACCCTCACACAGAGGACGCCCTCACACAGAGGACACCCTCACACCGAGGACACCCTCACACCGAGGACGCCCTCACACAGAGGACACCCTCACACCGAGGACACCCTCACACCGAGGACGCCCTCACACCGAGGACACCCTCACACCGAGGACACCCTCACACAGAGGACACCCTCACACCGAGGACACCCTCACACCGAGGACACCCTCAACACCGAGGACGCCCTCACACCGAGGACACCCTCAACACCGAGGACACCCTCACACAGAGGACACCCTCACACCGAGGACACCCTCACACCGAGTACACCCTCACACCGAGGACACCCTCAACACCGAGGACACCCTCACACAGAGGACACCTTCACACCGAGGACACCCTCAACACCGAGGACACCCTCACACAGAGGACGCCCTCACACAGAGGACGCCCTCACACCGAGGACGCCCTCACACAGAGGACACCCTCACACCGAGGACACCCTCACACCGAGGACACCCTCACACAGAGGACACCCTCACACAGAGGACGCCCTCACACAGAGGACACCCTCACACCGAGGACGCCCTCACACCGAGGACACCCTCACACCGAGGACACCCTCACACCGAGGACACCCTCACACAGAGGACACCTTCACACCGAGGACACCCTCACACCGAGGACACCCTCACACCGAGGACACCCTCAACACCGAGGACACCCTCACACCGAGTACACCCTCACACCGAGGACACCCTCAACACCGAGGACACCCTCACACAGAGGACACCTTCACACCGAGGACACCCTCAACACCGAGGACACCCTCACACAGAGGACACCCTCACACAGAGGACACGGTGAGCACAGGGTTAACCACAGCGCCCCCTGCAGCAGTGGGGGTTAAGAGACCCACACTGGTAACTTCAGAGGACCTGGGATTTGAACCCCATCCTTCAGACTGATAACCAACGCCCTGACCACTGAGTGACCGCCCCCTATAGAACACAGAACCCACAGCAAACGACCCCGAGCTGTACGCAGAGAACTTACTGCCCCGACGTGCGCAGGACCTCCAGCCCGGCGGGGGGCAGTTTGCGGGTGACGTAGACGCGCGGTAAGGTGGACATGCTGCGTTTGGTGACGGTCAGCGCGATGCGCCTCAGGGCTGCTTGACCGCTCCACATCGCTCTCCACACAGACTGCCCCTCCACCACACAGACTGCCCCTCCACCACACAGACTGCCCCTCCACCACACAGGGGACTTTGGAACCTTCGGGGGGGGGGTGTTTTTGTAAAGGACTGGGGGGGAGGTAACAGAGCTATCTGCTCTCAGCCAATAGGAGAGGAGCATGGGAGCATGTGATTTCCCAACGGGAGCATCGGTTAAAGGTGATTGTCTTCTATATTACTCATTAAGAACCAGTCTGTCATTTCAGACCTATCCCTGCACTTATCAGTCTGTCATTTCAGACCTATCCCTGCACTTATAAGTCTGTCATTTCAGACCTATCCCTGCACTTATCAGTCTGTCATTTCAGACCTATCCCTGCACTTATCAGTCTGTCATTTCAGACCTATCCCTGCACTTATCAGTCTGTCATTTCAGACCTATCCCTGCACTTATCGGTCTGTCATTTCAGACCTATCCCTGCACTTATCAGTCTGTCATTTCAGACCTATCCCTGCACTTATCGGTCTGTCATTTCAGACCTATCCCTGCACTTATCAGTTTCATTTCAGACCTATCCCTGCACTTATCAGTCTGTCATTTCAGACCTATCCCTGCACTTATCAGTCTGTCATTTCAGACCTATCCCTGCACTTATCAGTCTGTCATTTCAGACCTATCCCTGCACTTATCAGTCTGTCATTTCAGACCTATCCCTGCACTTATGAGTTTCATTTCAGACCTATCCCTGCACTTATGAGTCTGTCATTTCAGACCTATCCCTGCACTTATCAGTCTGTCATTTCAGACCTATCCCTGCACTTATCAGTCTGTCATTTCAGACCTATCCCTGCACTTATCAGTCTGTCATTTCAGACCTATCCCTGCACTTATCAGTTTCATTTCAGACCTATCCCTGCACTTATCAGTCTGTCATTTCAGACCTATCCCTGCACTTATGAGTTTCATTTCAGACCTATCCCTGCACTTATGAGTCTGTCATTTCAGACCTATCCCTGCACTTATCAGTTTCATTTCAGACCTATCCCTGCACTTATCGGTCTGTCATTTCAGACCTATCCCTGCACTTATCAGTTTCATTTCAGACCTATCCCTGCACTTATCAGTCTGTCATTTCAGACCTATCCCTGCACTTATGAGTTTCATTTCAGACCTATCCCTGCACTTATGAGTCTGTCATTTCAGACCTATCCCTGCACTTATCAGTCTGTCATTTCAGACCTATCCCTGCACTTATCAGTCTGTCATTTCAGACCAAACCCCCGTGACATCACCAACAATAATCTCACAAAACTGCAATCTCATTCCAAATCCTGATTATTAATTTTAATTATAAATTCATATGTTTTCATTAAAACTGTATTTAGTTCCATTAGGAAGTTCTTTTCTATCGTTTTTATTAGTATCACCCTATATTTGCTTTATCTGTTTATCTGATAAAAAGTTATTATCCAATTAAGCTGAAACAACACATGAATCAATTAAAACATTTAACAATTCATTAATTAGTGGAAATTCATTAATTGTGTTTTCTATGGATGAATCGTCCATTTTCTACTAATTGTTATTCTTCAAAAGCAGAAGTAATTAGTTATAAAGTCATTTAATACGATATGGGTTTAAAAATCATTTTAAATATTTCCTTTGTTCCTGTTTCTGAGTTTTAATTGGCTGAACATGCCGGCTCGTCAAATCTCTTCTCCAATCAGAGGCTGTGAACATGCTGACAGTGGCTGTTAGAGGGCTCCGTAAAGCAAACTCTCGCTCTGATTGGTTGATCAGACTCATCTATACAACCAATTACTGAAGGTCTAAAATAGTGAAGGAGACAATAACTGAACCTGGCAACCAGTGGTGCTGGATTGTGATTGGCTGAATGTTTTAATAAAAACTACACGTCATTCATAATTAATTAATATAATAAAGATCAGTCTGCGGGTCAGAGGTTTGTAACCCAGCGGCCACTTTATTAGAGACACCCGATTGTTTCCACCTTCATTATTCATCATAACAGACTGCGGTGTGTGTGTGAGTGTATGTGTTTCTTTACTGGAGCAGGTGTTATTGGGTGGTGGATTATTCCATTTATTCATTATCTCACGCTTTATCCTCTATTAGGGTCGTGAGGGGGGGTTCCCCATGCCCATCCAGGGGAGAACGTTTAGGGCGCTGGGCAGATACACCCAGGACAGGGCGCCAATCCATCACTGGGCACACTCTCACTCACACACACACACTCTATATGGGGCAATTTGGAGAACTCAATTGACCTTGATCCATGTTTTTGGACTGTGGGAGGAAACCGGAGAACCCAGAGGAAACCCACGCGGACACGGGGAGGACATGGAAACTCCACCCAGATGGGGATTCGAACCGGAAATCCCTAGTGCTGAGTGAAGCTGCCAGAGGGAAGTGAGATCCTGGAGCCTATCCCAGCCGTCAGTGGACAGCGCGACGCAGGAGTTCCAGCACTGAGCTGCAGGGACGGGTTTATTTTTTGTTTTTATGGAGGGCAGCACGGTGGCTTAGTGGTTTGGCATGTTCTCCTCTCAGCGCTAGGGATTCCCGGTTCGAATCCCCATCTGGGTGGAGTTTGCATGTTCTCCCCGTGTCCGTGTGGGTTTCCTCCGGGTTCTCTGGTTTCCTCCCACAGTCCAAAAACATGGATCAAGGTGAATGGAGTTCTCCAAATTGCCCCATATAGAGAGTGTGTGTGTGAGTGAGTGTGTGTTCAGTGATAGATTGCCCCCCTGTCCTGGGTGTATCTGCCCAGCGCCCGAAACGTTCTCCCCTGGATGTGCATGGGGAACCCACATGGGGAACCCACATGGGGAACCCCCCCCCCCGCGACCCTAATAGAGGATAAGCAGATGATGATGGATGTTGTTATGGATGGAGGCAGAAGTTCTCCTGCAGGCCTCATGGAACCCGCACAATCAGAGGGTTCGTCCTCCGCTCCTGTGGGCGGCGCTGTAGGCGGGGCCCGCCGTCGCGCGCATGCGCAGTAGAGGCTCCGGTGTGTCCGTCGCTTCCTCACGCGCACTGACAGGTGAGTTGTCTCTTTAACTCTGTGATGTTTTTTTTAGCGTTTGTTGGGCCGGTGACGTCGGCGGGTGACGTCATCGGGTGACGTCAGCAGGCGGCGGTGTGACGCGGGCTGTGTGTTTAATGAGTCTTTATATTTAAACATGCTAACCGGTTAGCCGCTCACACACTGACTCAGACGTTTCTCTACGCACCCGTTTTCCACTCAAACCACGCCCACTCTTCCGCTATTGGCCGGTCGCCTGCTCGTTCTGTGATCGGATTGGTTAACTCGGTCGCTCCCGGCGGTCGACCCAATCAGGTTCCTCGCCTTCACGCTGCCTTGACCAATCACAGCGCAGTATCCGGTCATCGGGTGGAGAAAGCAACGTCTCGGCTTAGGATCGGGCTCCGTCCCAAATCACACGGGGCGCCCTCGATAGGACGCTGCAGTAAGTGTGCTCGCGGCCGGGGGCGCCGTCGGGTTTGATGGACTGCGTAGTGAATGGAGCGCGGATTGAGACACCGCCGTGAGTAACGCTATTACAACCGAGCAGCGACGCCGACGCTCTACCTTTAACATTTATAATATAAACGAACTTCTGATTAGTGTGATTAATGTGATTAATGTGATGATGCTGCAGAGAGGTTTCTGATAGTTTAATAAGTGTTGTTTTATTCAGCTGCTGATGGTGTGTTTAAACTGCACCAAATTCCAATATAAAATCAGAATATTCATTAACCCAGAGGAACCTGCAGCAGTTACTGTTAATAATAATAATAATTATAATAATAATATAATAATAATATAATAATAATAACAATAATAATAATAACAATAATAATAAGCACATTGATAAACTGTAATATAGTCAAAATACAAAAGTTTTAAAAGTAAAGTGGCTTAGAATTTAAATAGAAATGTACAACAAAATATTAACGTGTCCCTGTATAGAGTTTTATATAGAGAGTGTTTACATGATTCCACTGAAACCTACAGTGTAATCAGGAAATAAAATATTGCACAAGCAAAAGTAAAGTATCAGCCATATCAAACAGTAAAGTAAAAAAAAAAAGATTTTTTAAGTGACTTTTTTTTTTTTTTTTTTTTTTTAAGGTGATTTTTTTGTTTTCTTTCTTTTTTTTTTTTTTTTTTTTTTTTTTTTTTTTTTAGTGATACTTTTTTTTTAAGGTGATACATTTTTTTTCTTTCTTCCTTTTTTTTTAAGGTGATTTTTTTTTATTTAAGGTGATACTTTTTTTTAAGTAAAGTAAAGTATTAAACACAGTTCTAATGTTATAAATGAATAGAGAAATTGTAGAGTTGTAGGTAGGAATGACCTCCTGTGCAGCTCTGTGGTGCATTAGGGGGAATGAGTCTTTAATTGAATGTGCTCCTGTGTGTGTGTGTGTGTGTGTGTGTGTTCTCTGGTGGTTCTTGTTCTGCTGTTATCTGGGTTGCAGACTGTGGTTGCTCAGCTGAACTGAATGACAGATCATTATAGTACCAGTCGTTCTGGATTTGATGATGAATGATGATGTAAACATGAGATTATAATCTGCACAGTGTGGACAGTAGTGACCGATCTTACAGATGACCGAGCTTTTCTCTGCCATGAGCTCTGACATGTTCTACTCCACCACCTACAGGGTGATGGATCTGCGTCAGTCTCTATAGTCTGATGGAGACGACGTGGTGGTGGAGACGTGTCACATCATTAACACGTCTTCCTTTGGTTTACAGGCTTTATACACAAACAAGATCTTCCCTCCCCCCTCCCCGAAAATGGCTGACCCCATGGAGATAGACGACTCATTGTACAGGTACCAATGCTCTCTCTCTCTCTCTCTCTCTCTCTCTCTCTCTCTCTCTCTCTCTCTCTCTCTCTGTCTCTGTCTCTGTCTCTCTCTCTCTCTCTCTCTCTCTCTCTCTGTCTCTCTCTCTGTCTCTCTCTCTCTCTCTGTCTCTCTCTCTCTCTGTCTCTCTCTCTCTGTCTCTCTCTCTGTCTCTCTCTCTGTCTCTCTCTCTGTCTCTCTCTCTCTCTCTCTCTCTCTCTCTCTCTCTCTCTCTGTCTCTGTTAAGGAGTTATACTTTATTGATCCTGGAGATAATGTAAGGGTCAGTCAGATACACACTGATAAAAACACAGCAAGAGATCAAAATGTGCAACAGAAAACCTGAATAGGCATGTTTATAATAAATCAGTACGGTACGAGAGGGCGGGGCTTAATCTGAATAACCCCCATAAAGAGGTGTTGTGAGTCCCAGTGTGTAGTGGAGAACAGCGCCCCCTCTGTACGTGATTTATTCCAATAATACAGAAGCTCGAGAGTCTGATTGCTTTAATAAAACACTTACAAACACACTATCATAAACAACAAGCTCTGAGTAACAGCATTCCACTTTCTCTCACCATCACACTGCCCTCTAGTGTTCACACTCCAGAAGACACTTTGTAAACAGTGTGTTTTTTATACTTAAATATGTAAATTCTTATAAATAAATTCCATATCTGAACCTGAGCTTTGATTCAGGCTTATTTAAACCACACATCAGTTTAGTGCTGCACCAGAGTTTAACCTGTGTGTGTGTGTGTGTGTGTGTGTGTGTGTGTGTGTGTGCAGTCGGCAGCGGTACGTGCTGGGAGACAGCGCCATGCAGCAGATGGCCCGGTCCTCGGTGTTCCTCAGTGGAATGGGGGCTCTGGGCGTGGAGATCGGTGGGTGACTGACTCTGTGATTACTTGATGTGGGTGTGGTGGGGGTGTAGCTCTGTGGGGGGGGGTAGCTCGGTGGAGTGGGAGGGCACGGCCCTTACCCCTTACCCCTGATTGCAGCAGAGGCGCTGTGTGGTGGCTAAATGACTCAGTGTAAATGTGATGGTGTTTATTTAATGAGACACTAAATTAAAACCTTTAATTCTTCACAGCTAAGAACATCGTCCTGGCTGGAGTGAAGGTGAGTCCCGTTCATCAGCCCCCCGACACGGGGCCCGCTCTGTACACCGTTCACAGCGTGTGTGTGTGTGTGTGTGTGTGTGTGTGTGTGTGTGTGTGTGTGTGTGTGTGTGTGTGTGTGTGTGTGTGTGTTCAGGCGGTGACACTGCATGACAGTAGAGAGTGTGATGTTGACGTCCTGGGCTGTAACTTCTTGTGTGTGTGTGTGTGTGTGTGTGTGTGTGTGTGTGTGTTCAGGCGGTGACACTGCATGACAGTAGAGAGTGTGATGTTGACGTCCTGGGCTGTAACTTCTTGTGTGTGTGTGTGTGTGTGTGTGTGTGTGTGTGTGTGTGTGTCAGGCGGTGACACTGCATGACAGTAGAGAGTGTGATGTTGACGTCCTGGGCTGTAACTTCTTGTGTGTGTGTGTGTTCAGGCGGTGACGCTGCATGACAGTAGAGATTGTGATGTTGACGTCCTGGGCTGTAACTTCTTCATCAGAGAGGAAGACGTTCAGAGTCAAAAGAAAAGGTGAGTTCATATTAAATACAGACTCCTCTGAACACGAGGGGGCGGGGCTTCACCTCCCTCCCGCTGTCATACAGTCAAAACTAACGAGCACACAACAATTAAACAACATCTAATTAAATATCACAGAAACATCAGCTGGCCTGCTCACTCTATACTCTACTATAACATATTATAACATACTATACAATAAAATACTATATTATAATAAAATACTCTAACATACTAAACTGTACTATACTATACAATACCATACTCTATTATACAATATACTGTGCAATATATTTAAATATATAAATATATAACATACGATATTGTATTATATTATACTATACTAAACTGTACTATACTATACAATACTATACCACACTAAACTATACTATACAATACTATATCATACTATACAATACTATACCACACTAAACTGTACTATACTTATACTACTGTACCATACTAAACAATACTGTAACATAATAAACTGTACTGCACTATACAATACTGCTCCATACTGCACTATACAATACTGTACTGCACTATACTATACAATACTGTTCCATCCTGCACTATACAATACAATACTGTACTATACTATAAAATACTGTTCCATACTGCACTATACTATAGAATTCTACACTATACAATACTATACTGCACTATACTATAGATTACTGTTCCATACTGCACTATACTATAGAATTCTACACTATACAATACTATACTGCACTATACTATAGATTACTGTTCCATACTGCACTATACTATAGAATACTATACCATGCGGTACTGCACTATACTATATAATACGGTTCCTTACTGCACTATACTATAGAATACTGTACTATACTATATAATACGGTTCCTTACTGCACTATACTATAGAATACTGTACTATACTATATAATACTGTTCCATACTGCACTATACTATAGAATTCTATACTATACAATACTATACTGCACTAGGGCTGCAACTAACGATTATTTTGAAAATCGATTAATCAGCCGATTATTTTTTCGATTAATCAATTAATCGGATAAATATAAAAAAAAATTTCCATGTCTTTGCATTTACATTGCAAAGACTGTACAATTATTAAGCAGGTCAATAAATGTCTGGTTTTATTTACAGTAGGAGTTTAAGGCATCCAAGTAGCCCAAAGAGCAATTAAACACAAATCTCACATACACACTGACAATATGTAGCACAGTGTGAAAAAAAATACTAAATTACACAAATTTGAGTCACTCTAATATGTTACTTAATTCTCCTTTAAATGCAACTAATTCAACCTCACTCCCATAGTGTGCAGTGTCTTCACTCATATTTTATCAAATAATGTGTACCTTGATCATTAATTAGCACCTTTGTGTACAAGTTGTATGTACAGTATTTATAAAAGCATATTTAAACACTTATTAAGCTGTTTGGGGGGGGGGGGGGGTTCAGTAAAATTATTCTATAGTATAGTATTATATATAGTATGTTTGTGTTTAAACATACTATTATAGTACACTTAATTCCAAATACTGTCTGTTCTGTAGCCTATTGGAAAAAAAATTAACAAATGAACTAATTAACAACCAGCTATTGAAAAAAATAAATTAACAAATTAGCCAATGAACAAAAAAAATACCTCGTGTGAAAAGTCGACCCGGTTTGAAAGCGCGCGGGGGGGGGGTTGCTTTTGTAAACAGACTTGCGCTTTAAACTTGCGAGTTGTTTGCGGACTCACACGCAGCTCAGACTCAGTGCGCAGTGTCCCAGTGCCGGGACATTTAATGATCCAATGAAGGTCATTTAAAAACCAGGACAATTTCCTCACTTTAAAAAAACCCGGGACATGACGTGAAATAGGGACATGTCCCGGGAACTGCGGACATATTCGTATAACGGACGTACTCCGTTATCATGTATCATCATGTATCATCACCGTGCAGCACAGTTCATGTTCGCAGAGCTTGAGAGTGAGTTCCTCTGTGAGGTGGAATCATCAGGTGAAGCTCCCGCAGTTTGGATTTAAACCGGAGCTTTTTTCAGCGTTGGCTGTGTCTCATTTGTACGATTTATCCACTTGTTTTGCAGACTCCGCCTCGTTCTGTTCAACCCGCTCTTTGTTTCCAGCGTTATTGAAGCGCTGCAGGTGACGCAAGCGGTCAGGACATCACGAGTAACGCGGAAATAGTGCAACCCAACGAATCGATAATGGAAATTCATTATCGATACTTTGGATAAACGATTTTTATCGATTTTATCGATTCGTTGTTGCAGCCCTATACTGCACTATACTATAGAATACTGTTCCATACTGCACTATACTATAGAATACTATACCATGCGGTACTGCACTATACTATATAATACGGTTCCTTACTGCACTATACTATAGAATACTGTTCCATACTGCACTATACTATAGAATTCTATACTATACAATACTATGCTGCACTATACTATATAATACTGTTCCATACTGCACTATACTATAGAATACTATACCATGCGCTACTGTACTATACTATATAATACTGTTCCATACTGCACTATACTATAGAATACTGTACTATACTATATAATACTGTTCCATACTGCACTATACTATAGAATACTGTACTATACTATATAATACTGTTCCATACTGCACTATACTATAGAATACTGTACTATACTATATAATACTGTTCCATACTGCACTATACTATATAATACTGTACTATACTATATAATACTGTTCCATACTGCACTATACTATATAATACTGTACTGTACTATACTATATAATACTGTTCCATACTGCACTATACTATAGAATACTATACCACGTGGTACTGTACTGTTTTCTGTTGATTCTATAGCATACTATATTGTACTACACTATACTATGCTGTATACACTCTCTCACTTTGGTTTCCATTTCTGAGGATTTTTAAATGATTTTTTATTAATTCTATGTTCTTTCTCTTTTCTACCTCCGGGGGGCAGAGTGGAGGCGGTTCACGGCCGCGTGGCCGAGTTGAACCCCTACGTGCAGGTCAGCGTGTCCACCGTCATCCTGGACCTCAGCACGGACCTCGGCTTCCTGCTGAACTACCAGGTACAGAACCCCCCCCCCCCCCCCCCCCCGCACCCCCTCATGGAATCATCAGAGTTATGACATCATACTGAGTGTGATGTCATCGTTCTCCCCGCAGTGTGTGGTTCTCACGGAGAGCAGCCTGGCTCTGCAGCAGAGGGTCGACCGCTTCTGTCATTCCCAGCATCCTCCCATAAAGGTGGGTGTGGCCTGACCTGGTTCCGCCCCCTCGCGGGGTCCCCCCCCCCCCGGTTCTAATGGGTGTGCTCCTCAGTTCATCGGCTGTGACGTGCTGGGGATCTGCTCCAGGATCTTCTGCGACTTCGGCGGCAGCTTCGAGGTGTGGGACCCGACGGGGGAGGAGCCTAAGGAGGTGTTCATTCAGAACATCACTCAGGTACCTGTGATCGAAGCCTGTGATTGGCCGAGCCATTCTGCTGTGTGTGCTGGATTACAGTAGATCTGTCCAGCTGCTGATTGGTTCTGCTGTCGCTTTTCGTCCAATCAGGAGAACCCCGGTGTGGTCACCTGTATGGACGGACACACACACGGACTGCAGAGTGGACAGAGTGTGTGTTTCCGTGAGATCAACGGCATGAGCGAGCTGAACGGAACCACACACACAATAACAGGTGTGTTAGAACCTGTCCATTACACACTCACACACACACACACACTCGCGCACACACACAGACACACACACACTCACACACACACACACACACACAGAGACTCACACACACAGAGACACACACACACAGAGAGACACACACACTCACACACACACACACACAGACACACACACACACAGACACACACACACACACACTCACACATACACTCACACACACAGAGACACACACACACACTCACACACACAGAGACACACACACTCTCTCACACACACACATAATATATTTGAGTCTGTAGCAGCGCAGACATTCAAAGAAAAAAGTTTCACCTTTAATTAACGACAATGTGAACTTTACAGCTATAATGTTTGTTCTTAATTATTAATTATAATTGTGTGTGTGTGTGTGTGTGTGTCTGTCTCTGTGTGTGTGTGTGTGTGTGTGTGTGTGTGTCTGTGTGTGTGTGTCTCTGTGTCTCTGTCTCTGTGTGTGTCTGTGTCTCTGTGTGTCTCTCTGTGTGTTTGTGTGTGTCTCTGTGTCTCTGTCTCTGTGTGTGTGTCTCTGTGTGTCTCTGTGTGTCTCTCTGTGTGTGTGTGTGTGTGTGTGTGTGTGTGTGTGCAGTCCTGTCCCCCTATAGTTTTTCTGTAGGTGACACCTCGTCCTTTCAGATGTATCTTCATGGTGGAATCTTCCGTCTGGTGAAGAGGACGCAGACCTTCAGCTTCGTATGTCGTCCTGTCCTCTGAGAAACTGCTCCCTGTCTCAGCCTGCCCGTCTCACCCCCCCCCCCGTGTGTGGTGTGTGTGTGTGTGTGTGTGTGTGTGTGTGTAGGAGATGATGGAGCAGCAGATGCAGGACCCTCAGCTTCTGATTCCTGATTTCAGTAAACCTGAGGTCAGTGTCACACTCAGTGAAGTGAAGACTTTGTAGTTCTCCAGTTCCAGACTGTAGTCCTCTGGGTTCTGTGGTGGTGTTGGCCCCCTGTTGGTTCTCAGGAGCAGGACAGGTATCATTTGGGTGGTGGATTGCAGTGACACTGATGTGCTGAGGGGGTTCTAGTGAAGCAGTGCTGCTCAGTCACACTGCAGGGATAGGATATAATGCACCCACCCAATAAGCCCTGCTCTGTGGTGGGTTCTGAGCGTTAGAGAACACAGTGTGTACTGTAGAACACTAACAGATGGACTACAGAGTGGAACTACAAAGTCCAGCTGTACAGCATGTGGAACTGAGAACGTGGACAGTATAAAGGGGGCGTGTCCTAATGTGTGAGTTGTACTGTACTTGTGTACACTTAATAGCCTCACAGTTTGTACTGATGGGTCTGATCTGGAACCCTGTCTTACAGACGTCCATATCAGTGTTTCAGATGAAAATCATCAGAACAATGTCTCACCAAAAGGACAGTGTCTTTATATCACATCAATTAAATTCAATTAACCATCATTATCTTCAGCTTCATCCTCTATTAGGGTCAGGGGGGGGGGTTCCCCATGCCCATGCCCATCCAGGGGAGAACGTTTCGGGCGCTGGGCAGATACACCCAGGACAGGGGGGCAATCCATCGCTGGGCACACACTCACTCACACAGACACACTCTATATGGGGCAATTTGGAGAACTCAATTGACCTTGATCCAAGTTTTTGGACTGTGGGAGGAAACCGGAGAACCCGGAGGAAACCCACGCTGACACGGGGAGAACATGGAAACTCCACCCAGATTGGGATTCGAACCGGGAATCCCTAGAGCTGAGAGGAGAACATGCCAAACCACTAAGCCACCATGCCGTCCTGAAGTATTATAAATGATAAGTCTTTAAATGTAGTTTTAATTAACAAACTCGTTATGAAGCCTGTTTAATTACACAAAGCTGCAATTAAAGAACAGCACAGCGTTCTTCAGTGTGGAGTCTCTGCTTTCACCTTTAATGTGGTTATGATTTATGAGCTCGGACGGCACGGTGACTTAGTGGTTTAACATGTTCTCCTTTCAGCACTAGGGATTCCCGGTTCGAATCCCAATCTGGGTGGAGTTTCCATGTTCTCCCCGTGTCCGCGTGGGTTTCCTTTGGGTTCTCCGGTTTCCTCCCACAGTCCAAAAACATGGATCAAGGTCAATTGAGTTCTCCAAATTGCCCCATATAGAGTGTGTGTGAGTGAGTGCCCAGTGATAGATTGCCTCGCTATCCGGGATGTATCTGCCCAGCTCCCAAAATGTCCCCCCCCCCCCCCCCATGACCCTAATAGAGGATAAAGCTGAAGATAATGATGGATGGATTTGTAAGCTCACCTTCCATAAACAGCTTTGCTGCCCTCTGGTGGTAGAGAGTTTAGTTGTTCAGGACTTTAAAATCATTTAAAAGACATTTTATAAATCTGAACGGAGAACAAACTACACCCTTCAGATTTGGTCCGAGTCAGGACTGTGGTGGGGGAGGGGGAGGGGTAGGGACATAATTGGACTTGATTAATTAAACACATAAGGGAGAACAGGAGTGTAATGTTCTAATCACCATGGTTACTGTTGTTAACCTTGAGAAGCTTATTTCCCATCAGGCCCCGCTGCAGATGCATGCCACCATGATGGCCCTGGACCTGTTTCAGGAGCAGCAGCACCGCCTCCCGGACGCAGGGTGAGGACATGCATCACAGGCTTCTCTGTTCAGCAGACCCAGCAGGTCCACTGAGGTGCACTGACCTGAGGAACGGTCAGTGCACATCAAAGAGATACAGGAAAACAAATGAAAAGTGGGCGTGGCCGGCCGGGTAACGCGCTGTTACGGCAAAGGTCAGGACAGTTTAGGTTTTAGAACGGTGTTGATCTCACAAGCTATGGGAAATGGGACCAAAAATGGGCGTGACCAGGTGTGTGTGTGTGTGTGTGTGTGTGTGTGTGTATATATATCATTCATCCATTATCTTCAGCTTTATCCTCTATTAGGGTCGCGGGGGGGGGGAGGGGGGTTCCCCATGTCCATCCAGGGGAGAACGTTTCATGCGCTGGGCAGATACACCCAGGACAGGGGGCTCACACAGACACACTCTATATGGGGCAATTTGGAGAACTCAATTCACCTTGATCCATGTTTTTGGACTGTGGGAGGAAACTGGAGAACCCGGAGGAAACCCACGGGGACACGGGGAGGACATGGAAACTCCACCCAGATGGGGATTCGAACCGGGAATCCCTAGTGCTGAGAGGAGAACATGCCAAACCACTAAGCCACCGTGCCATTATATATATAATCTCGTGGGGGTCAGAGGATTCAGAGTTAAAACAGCACTGATTTCTCAAACTGCACAATGAGTGAGACCAAAACTGGGCGTGGCCAGGTGAGTAAGGTGAGTATGTATATATATAGCTATATATCTATAATGACCTGTCGGGGTCAGCTGACCCCTCAGTGGGTCAGATGATTCAGACTGTCCGAAACCACGCCCATAGCTCAGAAAGTGAGGACCAATAAGATCAGATTAGTGTGTATGACATCACACTGATAAACATGGACGAACCATAGTCCATCTGATGTACTGACCTCGTTAATCCCCCTCGTTTAACACGCCCCTCACAGAGCAGGGCTCATTAGGGTGGTGCACTCACACTGCCATGGTGGTGCAGGTGTCTTACACTCTGTTACACACCTCCACCTCACTGCGCCACCTAGTGGATGTAGAATCAGAGACAGTGGGTCAGATGAGTTTATGTTGGTCATCCTCATCGTCGGTGATCACATAACCCCGTGCTCCACCCCCCCCGGTCAGTATCTGTGTGTGTGTGTGTGTGTGTGTGTAGAGGATCAGGTGGACTGCAGTGTGCGCAGCCGCAGGGTGGGGGCGCTCACGCTGACCTTGTTGTTTTCAGTTGTTTGCAGGACGCTGAGGTTCTGCTGAAGCTGACCGAGGACGTGAAGGACACCCTAAAAGCTAAAGTGCGTTTGATCGTCTCGTCTTTCGGGTTTTAATTGATCAAAGGTTTTGTATTGATCCTGATCAGAACCTGATCAATAACATGTCTGATATACAGTGAGTCCAAGAAGTATTTGATCCCTTGCTGATTTTCTTTGTTTGCCCACTAATAAAGACACTATCCTTCTGCACTTTTAATGGTAGATATATTCTAACATGGAGAGACAGAATATCAAGACAAAAATCCAGAATATAATTTTAAAGAATATATTTTAATTAATTTGTATTTCAATGAGGAAAATAAGTATTTGATCCCTCTTGCCAAACACACTCAATACTTAGTGGCAAAGCCTTTGTTTGCAAGCACAGCGGTGAGACATTTGTTGTAGTTAACCACAAGTTTAGCACACACACCAGGGGGAATTTTGGCCCACTCTTCTTTGCAGATCCTCTCTAAATCATGAAGGTTGGTGGGCTGTCGCTTGGCAACTCTGACCTTCAGCTCCCTCCATAGATTTTCCATCGGATTGAGGTCTGGCGACTGGCTGGGCCACTCCATGACCTTAATGTGTTTTTTCTTGAGCCAATCCTTTGTTGCCTTTGCTGTATGTTTAGGGTCGTTATCATGTTGGAAGACCCAACCACGGCCCATTTTCAGATCCCTGGCAGAGGGGAGGAGGTTGTCCCTCAGGATTGTGTGGTACATGGCTCCATCCATCTTCCCAGTGATGCGGTGTAGTAGCACTGTACCCTTGGCAGAGAAACACCCCCAAAACATTATGCTTCCACCTCCATGCTTGACGGTGGGCACAGTGTTCTTGGGGTCATAGGCAGCATTTTTCTTCCTCCACACATGGCGGGTGGAGTTGAGGCCAAAAAGTTCAATTTTGGTCTTGTCTGACCACAAAACCTTCCCCCAATTACTTGGTTCATCTTTCAAATGATCATTGGCATACTTGAGGCGCGCCTTCACATGTGCTCTCTTCAGCAGGGGTACCTTTCGGGCACTGCAGGATGTGAATCCATTGTTGTGCAAAGTGTTGCCAATTGTTTCCTTGCAAACTGTGGTCCCAGCTGCCTTCAGGTCATTTGCTAACTCCTGCCGAGTGGTTGCAGGACGATTTCTGACCGTTCTCAGCATCATTGCCACCCCACGAGGCAAAATCTTCTTTGGAGCACCGGGCCGAGGTCTGTTGATTGTCATGTTATACTCTTTAAACTTTCTGATAATTGCACCAATAGTTGTTACTTTCACATCCAACACCTTACTAATCTTTTTGTAGCCCATTCCAGCTTTGTGAAGGTCAACAATTCTGACTCTGAGGTCCTGTGACAGCTCTTTGGTTTTACCATGTTGGAGACTTGAAATCTGTGTGATCTGTCTGATTCTGTGGACAGGTGTTTTTCACACAAGTGATTAGTGAGAACAGGTGGCTTCAGGTCAGGTAACAAGTTGATTGGGAGTGTCTAACTGGTCTGTAAAAGCCAGAACTGCTAATGAATACTAAGGGATCAAATACTTATTTCACTCCATGAAATACAAATCAATTAATATATATTCCTTAGATTTATTTTCTGGATTTTCTTTTTAATATTCTGTCTCTCCATGTAAGAATACATCTACCATTAAAAGTATAGAATGATCATGTCTTTATTAGTGGGCCAACGAAGAAAATCAGCAAGGGATCAAATACTTCTTGGACTCACTGTAATAACACTGACCTGATCAATAACATGTCTGATATAATAACACTGATCACCACCTCATCTCCAGCGCCCCCTGCTGTTCTCTCTCCATTAGAGATGGCATTTTGGGTGTTTTAATACAAACAGGTCAAAGGTCATTCAAAATGCTGCACCAGCATCACACAGCAGGGGGCGTCGCATGAGACCACATGACGCTGATGTCCCAACCTGAGGACATTTCTCCATCATTAAAGCTGACCGACCAATCAGGATGCCTCATCTGAATTGTAATGCTGTGTGTGTGTGTGTGTGTGTGTGTGTGTGTGTGTGTGTGTGTGTGTGTGTGCAGGTGTGTGTGAACGTGTCTCTGGTGCAGTGTGTGGCGCGCTGTGCACGGGGCTGTCTCTCTCCTCTGGCGGCGGCGGTCGGTGGCATCGCGAGTCAAGAAGTTCTGAAGGCTCTGACTGGAAAGTTCACACCTCTGCAGCAGTGGGTGTGTGTCGGGGGAGATGGGGGTGATGCGGGGTGGATGTGGGGGTTATGGGGGGCCAATGCGGGGTTGATGTGGGGGTGGATGTGGGGTTGGAGGGTGTTTCATGTCAGTAACAGTGTGTGTCTGTGCAGTTCTATCTGGACGCTCTGGAGGTGGTGCTCCCCCTGCAGACTCTCTCCACTGACCAGTTCACCCCAAAGTGAGTTCACCTTCACATCCTCAGAGTGTCTGCTCTGTGATTACAGTGTGTGTGTGTGTGTGTGTGTGTGTGTGTGTGTGTGTGTGTGTGTGTGTGTGTGTAGGGGGGACCGTTATGATGCTCTGAGGGTGTGTATTTGTGTGTGTGTAGGGGGGACCGTTATGATGCTCTGAGGGTGTGTATTAATGTGTGTGTGTGTGTGTGTAGGGGAGACCGTTATGATGCTCTGAGGGTGTGTATTAATGTGTGTGTGTGTGTGTGTGTAGGGGAGACCGTTATGATGCTCTGAGGGTGTGTATTAATGTGTGTGTGTGTGTAGGGGGGACGTTATGATGCTCTGAGGGTGTGTATTAATGTGTGTGTGTGTGTGTGTAGTAGGGGAGACCGTTATGATGCTCTGAGGGTGTGTATTAATGTGTGTGTGTGTGTGTGTGTAGGGGAGACCGTTATGATGCTCTGAGGGTGTGTATTAATGTGTGTGTGTGTGTAGGGG
>JAFMOC010000765.1:0-2500 GCA_019802505.1 Corydoras sp. C115 | reverse complement strand
GCACACAAACCCTACATGTACAACATGTTCTGGCAGAACCACCACTCAGCGGAAGAGGTCCTACAGGTAGGTGTGTGTGTGTGTGTGTGTGTGTGTGTGTGTGTGTGTGTGTGTGTGTGTGTGTGTGTGAATACACATCAGGGGTGTAACTGTTAATCGATCTGATCTGTATTGATAAGCCGTCTGTGATTGGATCGTCCAGCAGTATGAGTTAATGTGTTTATATTGCTGCTGATAAACATAATACCCCCCCAAAGCTGTGGGTGGCGCTACCTCATCTCTGACTTCCCTTATACTTCACACAGCATAGAACACAGAGGAACGTTACACACTTATAATATAGAACCCTCCTTTATTTATTACTGTCCTGCTGTAAGGAACTCAACACACTGAAAACATTCCTGGCCCTCAGCTCAGAGTGGTTTTCACTTTGGTATGTTCTCCCTGGTTGTTGTTTACTGTAGAGGATGAAGGCGGGGGAGAGTCTGGACGGGGCGTTTCAGGTGGTTAAGGTTCTGCGGCGTCACCCCACCCACTGGGACCACTGTGTGAGCCTCGCACGCCTCAAATTCGATAAATACTTCAAGAGAAAGGTACGGCGGCGTCCCCCTCACGCTCATTACATTAATGAAGCCTTAACGAAGCGCTCCGCTCTGATTGGCTGATCTAGATGTTGATGAGGCTTTGCTTTTTGTTCAGGCTCTACAGCTGCTGCACTCGTTTCCTCTGGACACACGACTGAAGGACGGGAGTGAGTCCCAACACCACAGCACACTACACACACTCATCCACAAGGGTGACCATTAGGACCGGCCTCAGGTGCTGATCTATTCATCAGTTCATTGGAATGTAATATGATTCTGCAATGAATCACAGTAAAGAATCATTTAGTAAATAACCCTCTACTAGGGTCACATGGGGTGGGGGGGGGGGCGTTCACCAATCTATCACTGGACACACACACACACACACACTATATGGGGCAATTGAGAGCATTCAATTCACCTTGAATCCATGTTTTTGGACTGTGGGAGGAAACCGGAGAACCCGGAGGAAACCCACGTGGACACGGGGAGAACATGCAAACTCCACCCAGATGGGGATTCGAACCGGGAATCCCTAGTGCTGAGAGGAGAACATGCCAAACCCCTAAGCCACCGTGCCACCCCATTAGATAATCATCATCTGTAAATCAGTAATGACCTCATGCCTGATACAGACGATGCTGTGTTAATTAAGTCGTGTTGAGTGGAGGTTCCGTGTCTGATGTTCTGATGTTAATGAAGTCGTGTTGAGTGGAGGTTCTGATGTTAATTAAGTCGTGTTGAGTGGAGGTTCCGTGTCTGATGTTCTGATGTTAATTAAGTTGTGTTGCGTGGAGGTTCCGTGTCTGATGTTCTGATGTTAATGAAGTTGTGTTGAGTGGAGGTTCCGTGTC
This sequence comes from Corydoras sp. C115, assembly GCA_019802505.1. Taxonomy (NCBI): domain Eukaryota; kingdom Metazoa; phylum Chordata; class Actinopteri; order Siluriformes; family Callichthyidae; genus Corydoras; species Corydoras sp. C115. The sequence continues at coordinate 1,062 of JAFMOC010000765.1, read as the reverse complement.
TGATGTTCTGATGTTAAGTGGTGTTTCTGGACTGATGGACGTCTCTTTGTTTCAGCGCTGTTCTGGCAGTCCCCTAAACGACCTCCGACCCCCATCGACTTTGATGTGAAAGACGTTCTGTGAGTGATTAAAGGTGAATTGGTGCAGCTTTGTTCTGCAGCGTTCTGTATTAACAGCGTCTCTGTTCTCATCAGACACCTGAGCTTCATCATCAGCACCGCCCGCCTGTACGCTGCCATCTACAACGTTCCCTACTCTGACAAGGTACCGCCTCACAGCCAATCAGTACAGTATGAGGGGGCGGGGCTTATTCTGAATAACCCCCATAAAGAGGTGTTCTGAGTTCCACTTTCTCTCACCATCACACTGCCCTCTAGTGTTCACACTCCAGAAGACACTTTGTAAACAGTGGAACAGCTTTAGTGCTGATCTCTGAGTAACAGCATTCCACTTTCTCTCACCATCACACTGCCCTCTAGTGTTCACACTCCAGAAGACACTTTGTAAACAGTGGAACAGCTTTAGTGCTGATCTCTGTTTCTATCAATCTGTATTTTAGGATTTAAAATAATGTATTGTATATCACACACTGATACCAATCACAAGATCGGGGGGGGGGGTGTTGGTGATGTCACACGGCTCAGCCAATCAGATCAAACTAGTCGGCTGAGAGTGGAGTTAAAAACATAAACAGTGATGATGATGATGAAGATGACGACATGAACACATCACCTCAGTCTGTTACCTCAGCGTTCCTCAAATCTGAGGGCTGTGGGCGGGGCATAAAAATGAATCCAGTGAATCCTCTGGTCGGTTGACTCTGGTTGGTTGACTGATTGGTTGGTTGACTGATTGGTTGACTCTGATTGGTTGACTCTGATTGGTTGACTGATCACATGACACACACATCTCATAATGCTCGTTAAACTTGTGACGTTAATGCTTTACCTTTAGCGCCACCATGAGACCAAACTATATAATACAAACCAGATCCATTACAGACTGAGAACCTTAATAGATTTATAAGATCTAATGAGAGTCTTCATTCATTTGGATGTATGA